>JAPYZC010001236.1:0-30894 GCA_030522665.1 Ichneumoninae sp. A BG-2022a | reverse complement strand
GGCAAAATGGCACAGCGGGGCAAAACGGGACTGTGAGGCCAAAACCCAGTTTTCCAATGATTTTTCGATTCCCCATTTTGTCCCAACGATACATCCGGATTTTCAAACCTGTTTTGCCCCACGTACCACCATCGTCACCATCTCAAAGTTATTGGAGAATTGCGTCTTGTCCCATTATCCCGTTTTGCCCCGATGTGCCATTTTGCCCCGCTCTCCCCTATGTGAAGAACAAGAAAGAAGGGAGAAGAGCAAAGCTCCGAAGTTATTACGAGCCCATATAGACCGGTACCGCTTCTCGGATATACAGGAGGTGCCGCAAAGACGAAGACATACCGGTCTGGTCCCTCCAATTTCGCGGTTTGAAATGCAACACGAGCCACGCGTTTATCGCGAGGTACGGGTATAAGCCAAAGTTGCTCCGTGCGTGCGTTCGGTACAAGGTGTATCGGGGCGCTGTATATTGTACTACCATTCGGCTCCAGTGTCAGTGTTCACCAGAACGGCGCGGTAGAGAACACGGATCCAGAGTCTGGGGACCCCATATCGCGGGGGTTCTCCTGCTTGGAGGATATATACGCGCCAGCCAGCGACTGGCAATAATCCGACCGTAAAATTGCGACGTTGCGTTTTGCGAGAGTCCGGACGTTTGCGAGAACCGTCCCAACGCCATACACACGTCTTCGCGCAAGTATTTGTACTCTGTACCGTGTACAACTACACCGTTCAGCCGCCTCGCCAACCCGCTCCC
This sequence comes from Ichneumoninae sp. A BG-2022a, assembly GCA_030522665.1. Lineage (NCBI taxonomy): Eukaryota > Metazoa > Arthropoda > Insecta > Hymenoptera > Ichneumonidae > Ichneumoninae sp. A BG-2022a. Next base: position 30,146 of record JAPYZC010001236.1, on the reverse strand, counting down.
CGGTCGGGGCGATAAAGAATATTGCCAGCGCAAGCTCTCTCATTCCTCTCTCCTCTCACTGTTTGGCTCAACGTCCAATGCTTTTTCCACCCTCTGACGGGTGCTAAAAATTCTTCGAGCGAGTGGCGTGAATCGGCAAAAATAATAACGGCTGGGGAAACAAGCACGCTGCCCTCCGGCGTCGCCGCTATCAACGAAACGTTTTCGTACCCACTGCCGTATCGCGGTATACGCGTGTTGCATTATACGATCGCGACATCCGGCGACGTTCTTGCCCGCGTAAAAACCAATGTCGTAGCTCTTTCGCTAAAGGGCAACCGACAGCTCCGGGCTCTTCCTCGAACCCCGAATGGTCGGCGAATATTATTTGAAGACCTACGAATCTACCTCGGCTCCACTCCAGTGCACTCCGGCGCCAATGCAAATAGGGTAGAGCGGGGCAAAACGGGGCATTGGGCAAAACGTCATTTTCCAATAATTTTTGGATGCCTGAATTCACTCCATCGATACATCAGGCTTTTCTACCCTGTTTTGCCCCGTTGCTCCATTTTACCCCGCTCTTCCCTACATTTAAGATGTGTCACGCACTTTCCTTTGCCAACTTTCCTGCGTTCCTTCATTTCCGCTTTTCTGGCATTGACGGCATTCGAGACACGTTACAGAGAAAAATAACATACTTCCGGTTTGAAAAATATTGATTTTTGACCCGAAATGCCGTTTTCCTGTATGACGTTCACATCCGGTCAAAAACCGAGAAACGTCCGGTTGAAAACTCAGATTTTCAAACCCGAATTGACATATTTCCGCGATGACGTCACTTCTGGTTGAAAGCCGAGATTTTCCAACCGAAAGTGAAGACGCAACGAAATTATCTCTGTGTGGAAGTGAGAACGGGAGGGAATTTAAGCCGCGCCTAGTCCGTTCCATCCGCCTACGACCCGCTCTTCGCATAAACGTGGCCGTAAAGCTTAGCTACGACGGCGTTAACTTTACTACCCCGTTCCCGTGGCGTTTGCCTCGTCTCGCGAAAGGAAAAAAAAGTGAGATGAAAGGAGCTTTCCCGCTCCGTGACGAGCATCAAATTCGCTCGGCACACTCGCGAATCTAACGAGAGAGACTCGCAGCGACCCGGCTCCCTTCGAGACTGAGAAGGGCACGATGAAAGAAATTCCTTCGGTGCATTATGAAAACGAGAGTAAAAAATGCTTCCGCTCTCAGGGCCGAGCCGGAACTTTTATTCACGCAGAGCTATTAAAAAAATTGCGGAAAGGTAAGGCGAAGAAAAAAAAAGAGAATAGGCCATCAGGTGCTCAGGGACAGCCGATATAGGACACAGGGGGGAAACTCACCGCTACTCTTCATAAATCTTGAGGCTGTCTGATATTACCCTGAGGAATCCGGTGGCAAGCGTTTCGACAGCATAAACTCCGACGTATGGAAAAAAAAACAAAGTTTCTCGGATACGTTGCTCGGTCCTCGAATATTATTATTTTCTTTTTTAATGTCCGGTTCCGCTAAACGTTATATCGGCGGCGGAGAACGCAGGAGGGGGGGGTGGGGGAAGAGAAGGTCAGGTCAAATTATCCTGGAAATTGGATTATGGTCTTTCTGCTTTCGCTGAGCCAGAGGCGCATCGTGCCCGGAATTCTGGAGCTTTCATGCAACGCTCCTCTCCTTTACCGATATAGCGAAAGGAATTTAATCCGATGTCCGAGAAACGAGAGCCGCAGACAAATATATCCGATGGCGCTTTCTCTGGTGCACTCTCCCCCGGTCTCACTCTGTTCGTGCTTCAATTTGGTCTTTTTACGGCACTCCTTAAAAACCAATGACCATGGCATCCAATACCGATATATCGGTATTGGATGCGGTGTACGAAGCTACGGCGCCGTCGATGACCGGGAAAAAAGCGATCGACTCAATACTGAAAAAAAATATCAGGATCGCGCGAACAATTCGCCTAGAGGCTGTATAAAAAAATTATGTATGTATAATATTAAGGTAGAGGTGGTGAAAATGGTCCACCCTGATTAGAAATCAATGACGCACGTAACTGACCATATTGACCACTTTTACCCTATTTCAACTCTCTTGCAATTTGAGCTCAGAATTCGACAGTTCGCTTACAGGCTCCATAAAAAAATTATGTATATATAATATTAAGGTAGGAGTGGTGAAAATGGTCCACCCTTATTAGAAATCAATGATACACGTAACTGACCATATTGACCACTTTTACCATATTTCAACTCTCTTGGAATTTGAGCTCCGAATTCAACAATTCGCTTACAGGCGGCATAAAAAGATTATGTATATATTATTAAAGTAGGGGTGGTGAAAATGGTCCACCCTTATTAGAAATCATTGATACACCTAACTGACCATATTGGCCACTTTTACCATATTTCAACTCTCTTGGAATTTCAGCTCAGAATTCAACAATTCGCTTACAGGCGGCATAAGAAGATTATGTATATATTGTTAAGGTAGGGGTGGTGAAAATGGTCCATTCTGATTAGAAAGCAATGAAACATGTACCTGCCCATATTGACCACTTTCGTCCTATCTCAATCGTCTTGCAATTTCAACGCGGAATTGTAAGAATTTTAAGCACACGTTAAGTTGAGATAATAACACTATATCATTTTGTCAGCTCGGAAGTTTTTTTTCCCACATAACGATATGCGGACAAAGTCAGGAGTCAAGAGATGCACGGACTGCGCGTTGCATAGACGAAGACCGTTTGCACGTTAAGGTACTTCTTGGCACGCATGCCGATTCTTTGACCCCGGGGTCTCCGCGACGGTGCGTGAGGCTTCAAGCACTCGTTGTATGCATCACCGGACTGACAAAGCTCTCTCTCTCTCGTACTTGCCGGTTCGCACTGCCGTTCGTTGTCTCTTGCATCCCTCGGATACAGCAGAGTAAAATCGGCGGTATATATTTTTAGCGCGGCTGTTGCGGGGCAGAAGTTCCGCGCGAAGTTCTCGGACGACGTCGCTAGGCGAAGTCCGACAGCGAACTGGCCGAGCTTCATACTTCGCTTGAAAACTTTTAGTTTTCCTATTTATTCATGAAATAAATAAATATAAATAATAGATAATAAATATAAATAAATATAAAATAATACGATGAAGTGTTGTCACATTGTTATTATAATATTTTTGTATAACAGTTCAGATATTTTCGCATAGCGGGGTAAAATGGTCGCGCGTCTAAGAAGGGTGTGTAAATAAAATACAATTCCAAATTTAGACGAAATTGGATCAAGCTCACGACTGTGCATTCGCTGCCGCGGGAAATATTTCATTTTTTTTATCTCCCAGGGAACAATTGCTTGTGTTTTTTTCCCTACCCTCGAAGCTGAAGACCTTTTGTCCTCGACTACTCACAGCCAAAAATCAGCGAGAGCCGACCGCATGAATGAAGAACGATTGCGTGTTTCGAAAACTCTCGCGGCCCGCAGCGAGAGCGTACGGTATTTTTGCCGCGCCCCACGTCGGTTCCACGTATCCGGGCCTTTGCGAAATAACCGAACGGTGAAAAAAAAACAAGAAAAAAAAAGAGGTATTGCAATAATTGGCCCCACGTGAGTTACGACGGGAGCGGTCGTCTCGTCGTAAACTGCGAACCGGGCGCATTGGACATGTTGTACGTGTGCGGTGTGCAGCTGAGCTTTAACGATTGTTCCTTCTGCCCAGCATCGGCCCCACCAGCCGCCGACCACCGCGCAAACTTCGTTCCTCTCTCGTCCCTCACTCTCGCTGCTTTTTCCTTTCCGCCCACAATTCTTCCGTTGTCTCCGCCAGCGGACGAAACAACGAACCGAGCCTCGACCACGTCGTTTTCCCGTTGCGCTACAGCGCGCTTTTCTTATCACCCGCATGTAGGGCCGATGAAATCCCATTTTCCCACCCCCCGGACCGTCCTCGAGCTCGGCGCCTCTCCTCGGCCGCAAAACACCAACTTCTATCTAAATCGCATCCTCCCAGTGCCCTCGGCCATTAGATCCACGGTACAACTTTCGGTGGAATTTCTTTTCCCGGGAAGATCTTTAACGACCAATCTAAATTCGCAGATTCGGTAATAGAGTGGAGACCGGAGGGTGGGGCTAACGGGCTCCCGAGAGGCACGTGGACTTCTGTAACCCTCCCCGATACAGCCACCGTTTAATGTTTACTCTCGAGTGCGCCGTGATTACTCCCCGACTCCTTTCCACTTCGACGTTCCCTTTACTCTTCGTTTGCCCGACGGACTTGGACCACCCTGCCCCAAAGCACCACCCTCCTCCGCCCCCTCCCCCCCCTCCCATCGAAACCTCTGCTTTTTCGGCTGGTTTGGTATACGCAGCTCATACAGCCAATTATACCCCGCGAGGCCTCGGCATCGATTCCTACAGTGTTAATACACGCGATCGTTATTTCGTCTCAACAAGACGACCGCCGTAAAACCGTTTAATCGAGTTACATAAATTTTGCGCTACGCTCCCGCTGCACTCGACGGACCCCAACAAGTTTATAGTCGGTTCTCGGGAGAGCCGGCACATCGGAAAGCAATTCTTGGGTGTATTTTGGGACGTTCTTTGATTCTTTGGCCCACCCGGATGGAAGGTGATTTTTTATATATATATATTTTTTGAGACAGCGAGATTTTTTTATAGTACCTAAGTTTTTTGCTTGATATGAGGACATTGAACTATCTTGCTGCAATCTTTTATTGCGGATAATTATTTAAAAAATGGTCCATCTTGTCCCGGGTTCCATTTTGCCCCAATCCTCGCACCTTCATATTTATCGTAAATGATATTAATTATAATCGCGTCGTACGGAGAGCGGTGAGTAATTAATAAGTGTCCCCCGACCTGCAATCGCAAAAGGCAGGCCCGGGTTGTACAACTACGTCTAGAGGAGTCCGAGAATCCAATGGCTTTTTTTATTTTTGATTAATTTTATTCTTTTTGGAGACAGTAAGATTTGTCTAGTAACTAATTTTTCTTCTTAATGTAAGGACATTGAACTACCTTGCTGTAGTTCCATTTTGCCCCAATCCTCGCCCCTTCATGTTTATCGTAATTAATATTAATTATAATCTCGTCGTACGGAGAGCGGTGAGTAATTAATAAGTGTCCCTCCGACCGGCAATCGCAAAAGGCAGTCCCGGTTTGTACGACTACGTGTGGCGGAGTCCGAGAATCCAATGTCTTTTTTTATTTTTATTTTATTTAAAAAAAAATGTATTCTTTTTTGAGATAGCAAGATTTTTTTATGGTAACTAATTTTTCTTCGCAATGTTAGGACGTTGAATTGCCTTGCCGCTTTTATTACGGATAATTATTGTAAAAATGGTTCGCCTTGCCCGGGTTCCATTTTGCCCCAACCCTCGCCCCTTTATGTTTATCATAAATGATATTAATTACAATCGCGTCGTACGGAAAGCGGTGAGTAATTAATAAGTGTCCCCCCGACCTGCAATCGCAAAAGGCAGTCCCGGGTTGTGCGACTACGTGTGGCGGAGTCCGAGAATCCAATCTCTATCGGCTTGTCGTCAAGCGACTTCCTGAACTGACTCGAGGGATCCTCTCTTCGCCTCGTCGGGCACCAAGACGACGACGAGGAGGAAGCTGGACAGGTCGACTTTTTCTCGTCGAACCGGCTGCGACCGCATCTCCACAGACGAGTAAACCAGTGCGTCCGAGCGGTCGACCGTTCGGTTTTGGTCTCGCCTCTGATATATACCTTCGCGACATACAACCTACCGGCGAAGGAGTCTCGCCGGCGATCCGAGGATCTTCCGCTCGGCCTTTCCTATATAAGTAAACCGGAGGTCTTTCCAACGTTTCGCTTAAGGGGGTCGCCGATCGAAATGACGAAAAATGAACCATACGGACGCATTTATGGCCGTCCCGGAAACGCTCGCGGGCGGATTGACGTGTAATTTATTTCTCTTCTACCGTAACGAGAAAATCGTCGAATCATTTTCCTTTTCCAATTATCGCATCGTCTATCAAATTTAATTCCATTAAAATTTTTTTTTTTTTTTTAACTCACCAATATGAATATTTACCTGTACCGTTGACCGCAGTCTTAGAACATCTATTCAACGGGGACAAAGATCGAACGGGGTTCCGATTACTCACCTGAAACAATAAAATAGACAACATTGAAACATCTATCAAAACAAGTCCTTGTTAATTTAGAGTTGGACATTATGTCTTATGGTCGAAAGCTAAAAAAAACATTTTACTCGAAGTTTAAAAAAATAAATTTTATCTCGAAAATTTTCGATACAAGTTCAGATCAAGAAAATCAAAATTTCGATAACCCGTAAATTTTTTACGGTGATTATGAAAGCTGAAACACCGATTCGTTTTCTGCTGTCTCGTGCCTCGAGCGGCCATGTAGTCCGCTAAAATTTAGCGCGACCGTCAATCTCCCCAATCAGCCGACGGTTAAAAATCAGGAACGTCCTCCCGCCGTATATAGCCGGGAGAGTATATTCTCTCTCGTCTCGCGAGCTAACCAGATGCGACGATCTTCGCGCCGGTTCGGTTAATCGGCGGAAGACTTCGAGAGAGTCGAGGGACGCGTTCGTCGTTTCAGCAAATTGCAAACTGCATCGCCGGGGCAGATGAATCTTCCCGGGCGAGGAGGACTGCTCGATTGCACGTACCTCGGGAGGATGAGAGGAGCCTCAAAGAACGAAATGTAACGCAGCCTCCGCGCGACGCGCGTTCGCGAGAGACGAGAGCCCGAGAAGATTAAAGCCCCCTGGGACGTTAAATCTCTCCCACGTCCTCGCAACTTCCTGCCATTCGTAACCATTAGAGAAATTTATGTATCTCATCTATTGCAACTTGTAGTGTATCTTGGGCAGGTAATACTGTGTATCATATAGCCGAGTCCGATATACCGTGACCGGGGGGAAGGGGCGGGGGGTTGGTTCTATTCGCGTTCTTTACGACGACGTCGCCGTTACGGTGCACGAGAGAACAAGGTATCGCTCGCTGTTACGTCGATCGACGTTGTTGTAACGCCGATATACGGGTGAATTGCAAACCGCTCAGAACAGCCAATATATATTTATATACACTGTGAAAAAATGTTGTTTAAAACTTAAGGATCGATTAGCTTTTTTACATTTACGCTGTTTCTGAATTTGCAAACACATGTGCGTTGCGATTTTAGATTAAAATTTTTAGTTTTAATGAAAATGTTTGTCAACTTCCGACAAAGAATTTTTTATTTTAATATTTGGTATTTTTACTTTATAAAAAAGGGCATTAAAATTCAATTAATGTATGTAATGTAAGCAAATTTCAAGTTCTAGTACATTAAATTTACTATTTATTTTTTGTTATTGTAATACATATATAAAGGCATTTTTTTTTAATCTGGCATATCAAATTCGAACGTTGAGCTGGACGACAATTTTGTTGAAATTTTTCTAATTACAGGTAGTTTTGAAGAAATTTAAACATCCAAAGAGTAAAGTAAAATGTTTGTTTTGCATTCTTATGGATGTGGAAACGAACTAAAGACTCGTAACTCCTGCGAATTCCGCACTGGAGCTGCTATTAGACTAGACCGTAGGAATTCAGCTTTTAAGGTCGCCCAACAGACTCGCAGGATTTATACGTTGGATCGAGAGTGTTCCTTGCCGCTGTAAACCAAAGTTCTTTCTCGAGCGGGAGAGGCCCGTGTCCTCTCGTTCAGGTACCCCCGATACAACAGCCACAACACACCTCCGAACGAGATACCGCAGGGCCACGATTGCGTGACGAAGGATAATAAATATCCATCGTGGACGTTAATGCCGTTGCACGCGTGCGCCCGACGTCTCCGACAGCAACCACCGTACAAACTCCGATACACGTGAATCTTTTTTTTCCATTTTTGTTTTTTTTTTTTTTTTCACTGAGTTTTAGCGAAAGCGGGGCATTGAGACAGGAAGGAAAGGAGATAAATAAAATGTTGGGGTATTTTATCTGAACGCAAGCCACATTGTTTCTCATTTGTTTATAACAAAGCTATGAATATTCCTTAATTTATTTATTTTTCCGCGCTACAAAAGACACATTTTAAGGTTTTTTCAGATTTTCTTTCTGCAGAATTCGCAGAACGGACGGAAGAAAATAACCACGCCAATAAAAGTGCCCGGGTTCGCCTTTCCGATTTCTTCGAACGGATATCGTACGGTTCGAAACAACCATACGCAGGGAAGTTTTACTGTAAATCCCGGGTGAAATACAACATAGTTTGCTCGCGAAGGTAAATCTCTCGCAATTATAACGACTTAATTTGCCTGGGGTTCGCCAGACGTGATCACGGACAAGCGTCGATGTACTTGGCCGCGACGCAGTTATCCTTATAATGCTGAGGGAAGGGGGGAGCAAATATCCCGACGTGATAATTATTTCTCGCTAACAACCTACTCAAAGTGCGTGCTGTAAAATATGCGAATAAATAGAAGACGCTTTTCGCCGGGGTATTCTCTCCGCTTTGGTCGCATATATACATAAACCGCACGCGTTTAATCCCATGTACTGCGCTCAGCGTTCGAGTTTACGACTGTGTACGAGCTCTTCAGGACACTCTTGTCGCGCCTTCTTGGCTCGATTAATTGGCGCGCGGAGCGAAGAAGCGCGCCGCTACCAAACGATTCGTTTATTCCCCGAAGGTTCCAACCCGGCGAACTAGCAATAATCGCGTGTCTCGTCGTCGGTTCAAGCTCGTAAGAAATTGTCGCGCGCACGACATCGCACACTTTCCTAACGCACTGTCAACCAAATGTTTACAAAGATCCACGTTTTCTACAACGGATAGTTATAACGTCACAAATAAGAATTTCAAACTTTTGTCTGCGACTTCGCTTCCGGTAAAAAAAAGAATTTTTCAAACAGGAAGTGACGTCGCGAAATTTTTTGACTCTATTAAGTTGAACGGATTTCATAATTCGTCACAATTTCTAAGTCGAATTTTTGTTTTGTTTTTTTTTCACATTTGAGGTAAAGTGCAAAAAAAAAGATTAACGGACACGAAAAATTTATGTTATTCTTGTTAGTTGTTTTTGCTTATAATCTGGCGGTCGATTTATTTTGAGATTACAATACTTTCTCTCCGTGCGTACCACTCGTATGTGGTGGGCGAGTAAAGGAAAGAACGTGACGCATTTGAACACTAGGCCGAATAACGTGCGTATCCGATCGAGAGTGCTAAATCCTACCCACGAACGAGCGAACCGGGACAAAAAAAGTTTCCCTCGTGGGTTTGCTTATTCAGTCGTGATTAATAAGAGAACCCCGCCATCCCATCCGCTCAACTTATTTTCCAACCCCCCACCTAACCCATCCAGTATCACTTCTCATTCCATCGCGAGACGAGGCACTTTCCAGACCTCCGCCAAAAACCCACCCCCGCCAATTACCAAACGAATATTCCACCGTCTCATCCTTCCACCCGAATACTTTTAATTGCGATTTGCATAGTCTATCGACCGCTCGCAAAAATATATACTCTCGAGGCGAAAAAGCTCGAGGTGTATGAAACCCGATAAAAATTCAATGGAAGTTTTTATTTATTTTTTATTTTTATTTTTTTGAGCACTTTATTTATGTAAACCTGTTTTTCCTTTTTCGCTCGACTCTTTCGCCTCTCGTTACGTTCCAGGATTGTCGGTTTCCTCATCGAGGCTGTACATATTGCATGAACATATCGTCCAGTATGCGCGTACCTGGCCAGGCGGCCGCAGTAAATTACGCATTAGCAATCAATTAGGGAGGAAAGCTGTGGCGGTGGCTGCGCCGCTGCGCGCCGCTGCTGGAAGTGAAATGCAGGAGAGCATGAAACTCTAACGCACGCGAGAAGTGGATGGCTTTGCCGGAGGAAGCAAAAGTGAGATGGATAGAGTCGTACGGTAGGATGTTAATATAACGCGGATAGAGGCAGCGGGAGAGACTCGGAGAGGACAAGAGTGCCGCTGCTCCTGCATGATGCCATTCTGCCTAGGCTTCGGTTCGTTTGGAGTGGCACTCCCTGTCTGGCTGGTCGACTGGCCGCCACCGCGACCCACGCCGCAATCTCTACCTTTCTCCCTCTATCTCCGTCTCTCTATCACTCCCACTATCTCCGCACCGCCCGACTCCGCACATTACACACATACGCGACTTCCACTCCACTATATCTTGCCCTCCGCCCGACCGCCGCTGTCTCCTCCCTGATATTATTATGCGCGCTTGGCCATGTATCACGACGACGACCCCGGCCCGCCAGACAGATCTCGTTCATATCAACGGCCTACACACGACCACGATATGGGGTGAGCTGAAAAAAATGTGCTTTTTTACAAAAAAAAATTCGGTATCAAAGGTCGCGAAAGTGCTAATGAGGCCGCGAGGGTTACCTATAGATATAATATCATTGCTTTCAGTGCTTTTATTTTGAAAATAATTTCAGTGCTTTTTCTTTTCCTGCGGCTTTGTTATTAGGGGAGAGCGGGGCAAAATGGCACAGTGGGGCAAAACGGGATTACGTGATAAAAGACAATTTTCCAATCACTTTTGGATGGTGGTGATGGTGGTACACTGCTGTTCGTGAATGCCTGGTTTTTATTCTGATTTTTTATCTTCCTGGATATCTTACTCTATGTCTTCATGGGGTCGAAGATACCAAGGAAGATATCCAGGAAGACCTCCCGGACGCCATCCGGGAAGACATCCAGGAAGACGCAAGGATTCATGAACAGCAGTGTACATGGGGCAAAACGGGTTTGAAAATCCGGATGTATAGTTGGGACAAAATAGGACATCCTAAAATTATTGGAAAATTGAGTTTAGCCCTCACTGTCACCGTTTTGCCCCGCTGTGCCGTTTTGCCTCGCTCTCCCCTATTATTACCTTCGTATGTGCACTTAATTACATTGTAAACTATTATGTTCTATTCTCACTTCGCTTTACTTTATGTACCTCCTATCTGTAATGCTTGGTCCTTAGGGGATTTTTACCAGGATACAATACACTGATCTATCTATCTATCTAATACCTGCAGATAAACACACGACGACTGTATGGGGTGAGTTTGAGGGAAAAAAATTGTACTATTATTTAAGTTCGGAATCACAAGTCGCGAAAGTGGCAATGACGGTTCCATATAGACAATACCTATAGACGAAGACACGACGATATGGGGTGAGAATGATGAAAAAAATTGCGTTTTTTTTTAAGTTTGGAATCAAAGGTCGCGAACGTGCCACTGAGGGCGCGAGGGTTGTGTCGGATAATTACCTCAGCCGTTTCCCTCTCGAACACCGAGACCGAGAGAGGAAATCCATCGGCGCTCCGTCAATATTTGATTTCGGGTGTAATCAAGCGGTGAGAAAAAATCTTGGCAAAAAGAAAGCTGGCAAGAGTAGGAACGTTGATATTGTAATTTCGACGTGAAGGGGATGAGGAAACGTGTCGGAGACCATGAAGATTACCGAGGGTTTTTGGAGCGCGGAACCTCGAGAGATAATCGTCGCACTCTCGAATCCGCTCTTCGCTCGGCCGTGCCATCAGAAACGTATTTTTTTTTACTTTCCCTTCACAATCGCGGAAATGTTTTTGGGGTGCGCTGGATAGCGACGTCCCGTTCCTTTTCGTCTATCTCGTCGTGGAGAGGAGCGCGTTTACAATTAACCCCGACGCCCGAGCCTCGGCGATGGCCGATCGCGTAGGGACGCGCTATCTTTACGGCCCATCTCGTCCGCGACCCTAATAAATCATGCCTCGATTACGAAGATCGTTTCGCAACACCCACGATCATGGGTGGGGAGAGGGAGGGGGGGATCGAGAGAAAGGCTTCTCGCACACACGAGAATTTTTACTTCTCCCTCTTCGTTCGGCCGGCACCGTCGGGTGTCCGTGCCAAATACAAATTACTTCCCCGACGACTTATACGTACGAGAGTACGTATCGGGAGTTCGCGTGATTTCTACCATATGAACGAATCGCCGCGGCGGCGAACACACATCGCCCGACGAGAAATACCGGTTACGCAATAATCCTCAGACCCCTCGCGCCGTCGCGCGTCGCGGCCGGGCTCGCGAGGAATTGGACCAACGAATTTCACTGGGTACACTTTGTAAGCGCCGATGGAATACCGGCACCGGTTTAATGCGATATAGTATATTACGTGTCGAGATTAATTCACGAGGGCATGGTGAGGTAAAAAAAAAATTTCTCTCGATTAAAGAACGCGTACGTCTCGCGGATACGTACACTTACATAAATCACCAAAAGTATCTCGCAGGTGAAAATCGAAGGTGCGTATCTTCGACGATTCCGCACGTCGGATACGTCCTTCTGATTTTCGTATCGCTACTCGTGCGCTCGTTCCGCGTATCCGGCGAACGGCTTCGAGATAAATTAAAGCGCGGAAAATCGATTAAGCAGGGCTCAAATTATACACGAGAGTTATTACTTGTTAATATTTATTTTTAATTTTGGTCTTTTAACGGTGTGTCGTTGTGCGCGAATTTTAATCGGGTAAGCGGGTCATCGAGTCACTTTTCTCGATTCCATTGCGTAATCCGAGTACATACGATTTGGTATGCGTGCACAGAAAAAAAAATTGAATCAAGTAAAATTTGCTTGTGGGCTGCCAATGAAGTAAAAACGTTGTTTCAATTCTTCTCTGAATTCGTACAAATTCATACCGAATTGAAACGATAACATGCGAACTTGATAGTCTTGCTGTCGTTGTTTCAATATCATAAGGAATTGTAAGAATTGAAAGTAGAATTAAGACAAACATTTTTTCTTCGGTAGCCCGCAAGCAACTTTCTTTTTCAGTGTGGGGTAATTTCGGGTGATATGGTCACTTTTTTTCTTAACGGTTCGTCGTATCACCCGTCAGAGCGTATCACCCCGAGATTGCCCTAAATGGTCGGCCATTCGGTATGCAAGACCATACTGGAGATTTCAATTTTAGATTAGCCCCGCCTCAAAATTTCTATTCTCTATGAGTACCAGATTCACAACCCGGATGATCAATTCGACGGAGTTGATTTATTCGAGCGATCCCGAGAAAGCATGATTTACCCATTGTGATTTCCTCGATCCGTCTTTATCGAGGTCCTTCGATCTATAAATTGTCGGTCGTATTCCCGTACGTGGCGGGATCGCGTGCGGTCTTCGCCCTCGAATCCTCGAATACCGGCGTGGCGTCCTCGACGAGAGAGTCTGTCGAGCGACGACAGGTGATAATCCGACCGGCGGAAGATTCCGCAGAATCTCACGTGCAAGATGCGGAGGCGATAAAACGCCGTGACGGTAAAACGGCGAGGCCCTAACCGCACCTTCATACCAAGACGATCGCCCTCCGTAGGTAGGTGTACATATATCGCGGAATTCAGTGAACGGGTTGCGACCAGATGGCAGCTTTGATTAATGCCCGAAGAACCGGGAATCGCCGGAGGTTGCCTCTTCTCGGTAGCTTATATCTTGAAATACGATCGTACATGGGATTACGATCGAGCAGCATCGACGGAGCACGAGGCGCAAGCTCTCGGAACATCCGAACCCTCACCTTGGCGATGCCCACGATGCGTACTTTATCGGTCCTCTTCAAACCCCAACAATAGCCCCAACCCCCAAGCAGAACGAGCCTCGTATCGTACCTGATATTATTCCGTGCGCAACAGTCTTGGCGGAGCCGAGGTTAGGCTCCGAGGATGGAGAGCAAGAAAAGCGGAAGGTGGAAGAGGGACAGCGGTAGGGTGGGGAAAAAAGTATGTTTCGCGCGAAACGACCCCTAAGTCTGAAGATTCGCTCCCAGCTTCAAGGGGGGTCGAAATATTATCTCCGTCTCTCCCACAACTGAGGGAGAGCCAGTGAATCCCCATCCGGCATCCAGGAGTCGCCGAGGATGTGACACAGGCGTTCCCTCCACCCTCCGTGGCCGGACTGATGCTTCTCCAGAGATCGCGAGGGGTCGGCCACGGGGAAGAGTCCGCACAGAATAGAAATGGGGAGGCTGAGGGAGGATGAGGTACGTAATGAAAATAGTCCCTCCTAATTTGGTCCGACCCGACTGACCGCGAGCGAGGTTCGGCGCCGTCGACGCGACCAACGCGCCACGTCCGGTTCTCGAATCCTGGGGTCCTCTTATCTAAAGATGGCCGCGTCTATCGCCATACACACACACACACACACACGCTTGCCCGCGCTGCCAGCAAAACCCGACTGACTTTTTCCTGCCATCTCTCGCATTTCCCCCTCCGTCTCATTATAGCCTCGTAATAACCACAGGATCTTCGGGGAACACCCCAAAGCATCACGAGCTCTCCGATCTCATTGCCAGATATAATTTCTTTTTTACCCCTCGCACACAGACTCGCCATCCGCGAACTCGCTGCGGTGTGTCGGCCTCGTCATTTCACGGATGCCGGGATCTCTTGGGTAAGATACAGAATGTAGTTTCCTTGTGAAACAACGAATTTATCTTGCGGTATGGCTGCGGGAAGATTGACGATGTCGTTTCGTTTGCAAAGCGGGAAAATCTGTCGTTACTTTACATGGGCATTCGCATTGTTGAAGAGTAAAATGATCCCAGGTGGAATTCTGCCGTAACTGGTGAAATGGCACAATCGCTGGCAACGCGCTCGCTGCCGTACGCCAAAACGTCACATCGGCCAGCTTAGGCAGACCGGAAAGAAACCGACGGTCTTCCTAACACTAAGCACCGAGCGATTCAACTGCACCACCGCTTGGCAGACAACATCTTTAACATTTCTGACCTCACCGGAAGTGACTCATTTCCGGTATGACGTAACCGCCGGTAAAACATCGGGATTATCAAACCGGAAGTGACTTTTTCCGGCAAATCACTCGAAATGTTTCCTCGGCTCGTCTACACCGGCCGCAGTATAAACACGTTCGAGATCCACATCAGCGATCCAATTTCCCGATAGACCCGCCGCAATCGGTTATTTTCCCAGTCTGGCATCGATCCACCTACCTACGATAATGCCGCTGCACGCGAAACCCCTTAATATGTAGATGGCTTCTTGGGGTTATGTGCCGTGCTTAGGATAAATCGTGATGCACGGAGCTTTTTGGCACGCGGTAGAGAATATTCCCCGGATGCCAGGAGTCCGATAACTCCCAGCGTTATCCCCGCAACCTTCGACCTCCTCGGATATACCAGAAGCGCTGTTGGAAGCTGTTGGAGCGAAAGCGGGGAGGAATGAGGGAGACTCTTAAAGTCGGAGAGCCCAAGAAACCGCCAGCGTGGCGTTCACCGGTTTAGGTACACTTACGTCGGATAACAATCTTCCTCGTGGGCTTCTTGCCTGGCGAATTGAGAGGCATAGCCGGAGAGACCGTGAATACGTAAAGTGTCAGGCTATAAAGGCGAGAAGCCGGTGCACGATTCCCGACGGACGAAGCCGTTAGAAGGTGTTAGTTATCTCGCGAGGGCAGAGCGTGCCCGAAAAGTCAGCGATGGATGATGAGGGGGCGGCGGGCAAGATGGAAGCAAGATGGAAACTTTCGAAAGGTCGACTGCCGGAAGAGGCCAGAGTCTGCCGCAGATAAATGAAGGAGGAGGCTGGGGCGGGAGGGGAGGGGGAGAACGAGCGAAGGTTTGCAAGGACCTCGAAGGCAACGGGGAAGAAGTACCATTCATGTAAGCCTCTCGGCGTTACCAGTAATTAGTGACATTTGCATATCTCTCGTATTAACGGGAGAAAGAGGAGGACGGGAAGACGGCCAAGAAAAGAAGTGAAAAGAGTGAGATAATGAGTTACTCGAGAATTTGCATGCGAATGCCGGTTCCCTATGTAAGTCCTGGCATAAATGGCATTCACCCTCGGCTCCTCACTCGCTATATCCACTGTCACGTAAATAACGAAGTGTGTTTTACCGACTTCGAAGAGAAGCCCCTTGCTTTGTCTCCGTTGCTGAGAATGGCCCATGGCGGGTGGGAACGAGGGGGACAAAAAAAATGAGAAGGATGATAGCCGGTAGCGAAGGAGGAGAGGAGAAATGTGTAACAAAAAATTTCCAGGCAAAGGAACCGAGAAAAAGCGGCGAGGACGGCTGCATATACATCCGTCCGGTCAAGGTTCGAAGTTACAAACAAAGCTCGTACCGCGAAAAGGCGTCTGCAGGAGGCATACGTGGCGAAAGTCTTCGAGCGAAGATCAGCCAACAATGAGGCGCGCTTTTTTTTTATTTCGCGTCGGAGCCCTCGAAAAAAGAAAACTGGCTGATTTCTGGGAAAAAGAGAGTCTCGAGTGACGCGGAGGTGGCTGGGTCGAATTTATGCACGGCGAAGCGAGGGAAGTAAGAACCCGTCAAAAGCGTCGTATTCCTTCTGGCATCTCATTCGAGGCCGTAAAACTCCGAAGGCACGAGGCTTTTCCCGGAGTGCCAAAAGAAGCCACGTGCCGCCCGAAAACTTCCGGCTTCCTACGGTTCCACCTATAAAGCCCGTAAACTCGCTCCTAAATCCCCCGGGTTGCAACACTTAAAGATATTAAAATACCTAAATCAGTATCAACGAGGTCGGCGGAAAATGAGGGATGAAAAAAAAGGAAGAAGCTCGACGCGCGCGCTATTCTTGAATAACCTTCAAATTTAAGGGACGACATCGGATGGCAGATTAAAAATACCTGGTCGACGTCCAAGCACCTGAACCCTTCGCCTATTTTGGATTATTAGATGCGAGAAAAAAAACTACCGTAGATAAAGCAACTTTCATAAGGCCCCTATAAAGCGTCCAGACTAAAACGCTTTGGAGACTTCATTTGCATTTTTCTCTTCGGTCCCCTCTTTAGTGATCTTCGTTTTTTTTTTTTCGTTAGCTATCTTACGTTTATAGTCACCGTTACAAGGTATTCCGAGGAATTTTGCATGATTTTCAAATAATTCCCTAGTCACCTACAAGATCCGAGGGTGGGGCGTGAAATTCCTTCCCTTCGTGCCGTTGAACTTTCGAGACGCGGTGTTAACGCCGCTGGGCGAGTTCCCGAGGACGGCAGACGCTGAGGATAGCGGGAGAGTTTGCGGGACTCTAGCCGAGGATGTATATAGATCCGGGCGACAATGCCTCGTTAGTCGCGAGCGTAGCCTCGGCGGAAGAAGTGCGATTAAAAGTTGTAAACCGTCTTGGAAATTAGCGAACGTTCTCAGCCCCCTAGGATGGGGATGGTTCTAGGCTACGGCGTGTACACGGCATCCGCCGCGCCACTATCACTCTCGCTCTCGGTCGGCGAGAGCAGACAGGAGCGAAGAACGACGACATTAGCGGCTCGTGATGACGCCGGCGAAGCTGCCGTTTACCGGTAGTTTCGCCGGTGGCCGAATTAGCTGTAGCCGGCGCGGGGGCTTTTCGTCGGAGCAAGAATGCAAACTTTAAGTCGGATAATCGACGATGGTCTGAGGGCGAACGAGGGTGAAGGGACGGCTTCTTCTCTCAACGTTCACCGACACTCATTCGAAGAGACGCACAACCACTGTCGCACATTTGGAGGCACCCACGCTCTCTTCGAATTAAGCTTCGGCCTTTGTCTCGAGAGACTGCAGGGGCATCGCCGAAGCATTTCCATCGCGAGCGCGCGGAAGGGGAGAGGCCATCGTCGAAACCCATTGAAAAGAAACGCGCACACACGCGCGGGCACAAAAATGTTTTCAGCGAATTGAAAGATTTACGAGAGTCTGCGCCGGACGGGTTGAATACAATGTTTCCCAGCGAAACAAGTTGATGTTTAACTAGCGTGCAGGGTTAAAAAAAAACGCGGAGAAAAAAAAATGAAAATTGTTCTCGGGCAGGTGCAGCCGAGTTTGAAGAGGCGGTCGGCAGCTCGAGCCGCTGAGCAGACGGGAGAGGCTACGCGGAATACCCGCGGCTGGTAACAACGTAGCCAGTGTACAGCGAGGAGCGCCAGGGTTGAGGCACCTGCTTTATTGCTAATGGGGTGTCGGGGGTGTAGATTCTCAAACTTTCGAGAGAGGGTGCTTTTAAATTTCATTACCGCACCGGTCTCCCCTTTTCTCGTGGGTCGCGTTGCGTGTGTACGTGTATATACACACGCGCACACCAAGGTGGATACACACAGAAATTTCCTGCCAGTTACGTTAACAACCATTCGCCAGCATCGCGGCACGTTGCGTGCAATAACGACATCGACACGCCGGGGGCGATAAAGATTTTTTCGATTACCGTTTTGCCCCCCCCCCCTCCCCCGCAGCCCCGCTAGAAAAACCTCCAAAGAACTCTCCTCTTCTGCTTTCTCCATGCGCTGCTTCGCCGTCGAAGCGAAAACAGATAAATCGCCGGCTATGGAAAGCTCACAATGTCTTGGGCGTTTTCAGCGGGAGGAAAACGTACGAACTCAATATACTTCGTGGAGGAAAAGAAAAAATAAAAAAAAAAGATATTGGAAACCAAGAAGGATGTACAAAGCTTCGGGAATGGCTGCTCGTTTGGAGGAAAGAAACTACCCAGAGTTCCCGGAGTCGTTATAGAACGGTGGAAGATTCACGAGCGTTTTCTGTATGAGAGCGTCTCGCGGCTCGTAATCTGCAGGCCGCGGACTCCGCGGTGAAGCTTGGCTGGGGGTGATTCGAGCTCGGGAAATCCTATCGGATATTGCAGTTAGGTCCGTCATCTTCACGGTGCGGATTCGGCTGGTACCGCGCCTGGGTGTGCCCGGTTGGGTTGTAATGGACCCGGTGTACCGCTGCGCATCCCCGTGGCTCCTCTAACGTTCCTCTTCGGTCGTGTAAGCTCACCGCCGGAGAGTTTAACTAATGCCGTAAAATTAGCGAGTGGGTGCGAGAGGCTTTGGCGAAGGGCGTGGGCCTCGGAGCCGGAGAAAGTGTCTTCGCGTTGACGTTAGTCCCGCCAGCGGGCCCCTCTAACTACCCGAGTTTAAGCTACTTGTTACTGCTCGAACCAGCGGCTTGGGTTCGTGCCACACCCGGAATCGTAAAGCGCGGAAGGATAATGCCCGTGAACTTGGCCGAGACTAGACGGTGTTCATCGTCCCCTTTCGCCATCGCTTCCCAACCCGCCTCGCTTGTTGGTTCGTTCTCCACTCGCTTCTTTTCCCACTCGGAAATTTATAAAGGCGAAGCCGCGACCTCAGAGAAGAAGCCGGAGAGCCCGGGGTGTAAGGCAACCCTTGTTAGTGGCTCGAGAAACATCGCGTACCGAGAGACAATTTATATGTTGGGGTCTTAACGGGCCTCGATGGAAGAACGCTTTCGCTTTTCTCCACTGCCTCAACCCCTTTCGTCGGGGTCGAAAAAAAAAACATTAATGTCCCTCTCAAGACCTCGATGTGGCTCACTCCGAGCCGTCTGCGAGAGCCGGAGAGAGTCAAGGGCTCTGCGAATACTCGATGTCTGCGCGCCGAATTCCTCCGATAAATAGGAGGTCCCGTAATGTTGTCTCTACTTCTCGAGCACAAAGGAGGGGGCTCGGATAAGAACAATTTCGAGAAACTCGAGAGGGTTGTCTCTCGCGAAAGCGTGCCTCTGCCTTTGTAACTCGCTGAGGAGCTTTGATGTCTGACGTCTGATTGTCGCGGAATAGAAATGGTCCCCGAAGCGCTGAGACAGTGGGCTCGGAGGTAAAGTTCTTTGTCCGCTGATAACGGCAACCGCGCGGCAGTTTCCTACGGTACCGGGCGAGAGAGCCGATCCGCGGAGCGGTGGAGCCGAAGCCGGAGTCTGAAGTCTCCGCACAATCCAACCTTTATTATTATCCTTTTTTTTTTTGTCTTTTTTGTTTCAATTTTTTATCTCGGTTTCGTAGGAAAATTCGTAGAACGGCCCCGCAGACTAATATCCACGGCGGCTGGCTCGGATGCGAGTCGTTGTGCCTTTTTTTCCCGTTTGTTTGTTTTTGTTTCGTTTTTTTTTTTTTTTTTTTTTTTTTTAATTCTCTAACGAAGAAAGTTTCGTTGCAGTTGGCCCGACGGTGCGGGGTGGCCGAGAGCCATTCATACTTCGGAGCGCCTCGTCTCGTCTTCCGTTCGCCGGCTTAAACGAACGCGGCTCACCGGTAATACGAGGCCGCAACAACCGTACCCTCAGCCCCCTGCACTTACAGGATAAATTAAGGCAACTACACGTTTAAATGCAAAACGAGAGAAGGGAGCGAGGGTAAAAAAGAAAGTGAGGAGACCGACGGTCCGACCGGAGCGCGAACCGTGCGACAAAAGAAAGAATGTGAATGGATAATTTTATCCGTTTTATCCACGCATCTGTTTCACGGAAATACATACACGAGGCACAGAGGCAGCGGAAAATCTTTCCTCGCAGGGCGGGAGATAAAAGCAAGATAACCGTAGCGTCGAGTGCCATTAAGGATATCCCTTATTAAAGCCAGAGAAAAGCTGCGCTTCCGCAGCTGGCCTTACCGGTGCAAAATTGAGTCACGTTTTTCCACTGAGACGCCTCGTTGATGGAAATTTAAGTTTTTTTCTTTTCTTGAATCTATTTTTCTTTTTCTTTTCGCTCCCGTCTACCCGAGGTTTCTTCTTCCTCATTTCTCGCGCGACGATCTTCTTCTTTATTTTTTCTTTGGGGCGAATCTCAGGTGCGCGTCCCGGAGACGATTATCGACAGTTTCTATTAGAACCGAGAGGTAGCTCAGGCTTTTATGTCCTCCGAGCCGGGAATCCAGAGACTTTCGAACTAATTCCGTGTCTTCAATTTATTGTTTTTATTCCATATTTTACTGCGTATAATTTCAGCGATCAGTCTCGAGGAGGAAAAGGTGTACTTGTCTCCCGAGAAAGACGTCGGGAAATGAGTTTGCCGTTGAGAAATAACGAATCGAGTCGAGAGGGTGGACAGAATTTGCGTTTTCGAGTCACGAGCAGGATCATCAAGGGTTCCGTCTTCGGTAGGGAAGGCGGCCAATCAAATTGACTTATCGCCGTTGTATCGCACGACCACCATTGAGATGTATTTAACATTCGGCGTTTCCTCAGGTCCGCGTGCGGAACCCTTTCTCCCGACCGGAGGATTCCCCACCGCAGGAAAAAAAAATAACAGAAGAGAGAGAAACGCACCCGGGTAATGAAATTAATTGGTGGGATGTCGTGGAAGGTGCTCCAGGATTCGCCTTAAATGTAGGGAGAAAGAGGTTTTACTTCGGCCGCTTCGCTCCCTCTTTCGTCCCATTTGCATTGTAAAAGAGTATCCCGATAATAAAGCTCTCTCTCGATTTTACCTAACGAAGAACCCTCCCTTTATTTCCCCTGTCCACGTTGTTTTCGCTCGTACAACTCTCGTTTCACCCGACGGAATACAGCGAAGGGAGTCCCCACCGCCGCTATTAAGAGGTTCGCCCTCAAAAATGTATAAAATTTTTAGCTCCCGAGCGTTGTTTCGTTTTCCTTTTTTTGTCTCCCGCAGATATAGTCAAAAGCGGGGTGCAAAAGCTCGAGCGTCATCAGTGGCGTGTCAATGCGTCTACTCATCCGACCGAATGGGTTTGGATTTTTTTCTTTTGAAAAAACATTGAACAGAAAAAAAAAATGAAGCATTGCGAGCCGATAAAACTCAATTTCCCGACGAGGACGTGGCTGCGGGAACTCCGGGCGGTTTATATTGGTCCCTCTACCCTCCGGGCGGTTTTTTTTTGTACCTCCCGCATGTCTGTTGAAATATCGTGCTCGGAGGAGAATTGTATGCGAATAGGCGAGAGAGAGAGAGAGAGAGAGTGAGACCTGGGGTACAACAAACGCACGCGTTTCGCAGGCGTTGGCTCGGTGAGCCGGCGCCTGTACGTGACAGTATCTCTGGGCTACGTCTACTTCGACGCCGGGCTTCGGGACCTCGCGTCGTCGTTCCCCCTCGTCCCCCGGGCGCGTCGGGTACGCGCGCAAACAGCCCCTCGGTGCAGCATACAACCCCGTCCGTCCTCGAACGTTCCATCGCGATTGCAGCCGAACGAGAAAGCTCTGCATCCCTTCGGCTCCGCTGTGCTCGCTTCGTTGACGACGCTCCCGCCTGTTGTCGTCCCGTTGCATTGTCATTTCTCCAATAACTCCGACTCCGACGAACAACAGGGATGTTCCGACGGCGATAAAGTTCCGGCGAGCATGCCCGCGGTCTCGACGTTACCAGATATATTTCCGGCACTGACGGCAGGGAAACTTTGCGGTTTATGTACAGTGTTCGACGATATTTCGCTTAATCGTGAATCTTCGTGATGGCGGTGGCGTCTCCCGGCATCGACGGGAAAATTAATGCGGGAAATTTGGTATTGAGCGATCGGTGGATATCTGACGGTTGTCATTTTTTGCTGGTGCCAGCTTGGGTGTGGGGTTTATTCTGTGGGTATATTTAGGGTGACTAAGTACGTGGTTTCCAACCAATCGGTTGAACCAACCAATCGGTTGAACCAACCAATCGGTTGAACCAACCAATCGGTTGAACCAACCAATCGGTCGAACCAACCAATTGGTCGAACCAACCAATTGGTCGAACCAACCAATCAGTCGAACCAACCAATCGGTCGAACCAACCGATCGGTTGGACCAACCAATCGGTTGGACCAACCAATCGGTCGGACCAACCAATCGGTCGAACCAACCAATCGGTCGGACCAATCAATCGGTCAGACCAACCAATTGGTCGGATCAGCCAATTGGTCGGATTAGCCAATTGGTCGCACCGACCGATTGGTCGGTTCCCAGCAAATCAATTGGTTGGCCCAGCACATTAATTGTTTGGGCCAACAAACGAAGTACTCAACACTGAGTTATCTTCCGTGACCGTATCAGCCCTAATTACCCACCGTCGAAGAAAATTTAGCATGCATGAGAAGGTCGCGCAAATGAGGATCTCGAGGTTGCCAAGGGCTTGAACGATACCGCATTCGCACGAAAATTTTGCATATCCGACGATACCGACAAGAGACAGAGGTGAACGAACCTGAATCAGGTTGCCCACCCGTCCTTTGCGCAACGATCCATAAACCGAAAACTTTCCAAAAGGGGATCTTCTTCGCTCGGTCGTTGCATCGATAAAGAACAACCGTAATTATCATGCATCCAAATACAATACCCAAATACACTCCCAGGGCAATTTGTAATTCCCGAAAGAGCGCCGCTCGCCCGAACGCTGTCCGACCTGAATGCAACGTACGATTAATCTACCACGATAAATCGCTCTGATACGGTAACTCGAGCACGGTAAGAGTGTTTATTAACGCCCGCGTCCGTCCCAGAGGAGGCGAAGAATGCTACTCCCCGAAGTAGCCAAAATTTGCGATTTCCGGACTCGGGACAGCTTTCCCGCCACGCACGCGAAAACGCGAAATCTCGTGCCGTAATGGAACTCCGCCCTCGAGGGGGGACCCCGTCGAATCAGCGCGGATATTCAACGTCGCAGAAATTCTCACCCGGCAGTCGTGTTTCCTCGTCTCCGCATTGTGCGACGTAAT
This sequence comes from Ichneumoninae sp. A BG-2022a, assembly GCA_030522665.1. Taxonomy (NCBI): domain Eukaryota; kingdom Metazoa; phylum Arthropoda; class Insecta; order Hymenoptera; family Ichneumonidae; species Ichneumoninae sp. A BG-2022a. The sequence continues at coordinate 6,702 of JAPYZC010001236.1, read as the reverse complement.
ACGTACATTCGCACCGGGTTAACATGCGCCGCGCAGCGAGCCGCGTGTATATTTCGTGGCTATTTGGTGAGTCCGCGAAGCACGGAATGAACAATGCCGGTCTGCCGGTTCAGACACCGTGACGCCGAATTGCAGTGGCGAGGCTGAACGCGTTGCATTTCGGTCTGGAGAGACACCCGAACCGTCCGGGACCTGTTCGGCCCGGGGACGCGCACTTGACCATTAATCACCGGCCACCGGCGCGTTCCTCGCAGTTTCTGCTGTGTTTCGCTGGGCATGTCGGGGAAACAGCAGGTTCTCGCGGAAGTACCTGCCTGTCTGATCGAGGTGCGGAACTCGGGGTTCGTTCTCGCCACTCGGCACTTTCGGGCTGTAACGAAAATCGCAACGCTCTCCCCATGGCCCTTGATGACCACGAAAGCGGCAGTGCGCACGTTAATTCCACACCGGACGAAAACGGATACCCCTTTGGATGTTGCGTACGCATCTTGGGGCCTCCTTTGCGCACCCCGGGCTTCTCGGTCGTTTCACCTGCATGCGTGACTCCGAGGTAACACGCTCGGTTAAGAGTTTCGAAAAAAAAAAATTACCAGTCCGCCGAGGCATACCGCGTGCGGGAACGACGTCCGGAGGCTTCGGTTGCGTGACTCTATCGGCGTGAATCGTATATTAAATCAGGGAGTATTCGTCACGTTGCGAGGAGCCGCACGATGCGTGTTGCCGATATCGGATGATCAGACGCTGAGGCGAGAGGATTGCCGAGCTCTTGAGGCTAAGTGAAAGCCCTTCCATGGTAAGAGAGATATTGGTCGTTGCACGGGAATCGTATCGATTGCCCGAGATCGGAAATAATAATGGCACGCGATGATTGTGTGCACGAGTCGGTTTCGTGGCACCGATTGCTCATCCTATTCAACGCCACTGAAAAAGTAATTCGCACGGTGAACGTAAACTGTCCGTCATTGATGCCTGGTTTTTCTATCTTGCTGGACATCTTGCCCGGTGTCTTAACGGGATCGAAGATCGAAGATACCAAACGTGACGTCCAGCGAGCCTTCCGGCATGACGGGAATTCTTGCTTGCTATCTTCGATACCGATCCGTCCAGGATATCCTGTAAATGTAACACAGGAAAACGAAGTATAATTAATAAATTATACTTCGTTTTATCTGTGTTAAAACTTAATATCGAATTTTGTACGCGCTGCTAGATAAGCAAAATTTTGCCAACCCGCCATCTGACAAAAATTACCAGATGGGTTGGTAAAAATTGTCATGTCTGTGAAAACTTCACATGTCGCTAGTGGTGGTGCTGGTGCATACGAGGTTGCTTGGTCGAAATATGCCATATGACTTGGCAGTTTTTCCGAGATCCTTCGCTCAGTGCAGGCATTAACGACGGGCAGTGCACCTGCAATGGGCGGTTTCGACATGTTCGATTGGAGATAAATCACTCATTGATTTTCCTGCGATATTTCTACACCGGTCCGGTAGGTCTATAAAGAGTATGGTGGACTCCGACGAATCGAGAGTCACCGTGTAATATGACGGTGATCGGGACACGCAGTCCAGATGGATGGGAAAAATGGAGATTAAAAAAAAAGAATAATAATTGAATGAGAGAGACAAAGGGGAGCTCTCGAATCGCACGAGTGCTGACGATTTCCCAATTAAATCCGGTAAGCCGGCATGTCCGAGTGCCTCCAGCCCGCACTCTCTATTCTCATCGCTCTGGACATTCGGAAGTAATTCCTTTTTTTATTTTGCAGTGAAAATACTCGTGGTCTGTGGCGTCTCCTCATTCGTTGTGGTTTTTTTTTAAACCACACTGTGATCTCGCGATCGCACGGCTAAATTCAACATTGTGCAAAGCCGGCAACGCCCAACTCGGCAGAAAGGATTGAACTTCGATGACCGTAAAAAAAAAAAGAAAAATGACAAAAAATACCAGAGTTACGATTCCTCCCGATAGAGCAATGTTCGATATCTGCGAACTCCGATCGCGATAGCATCGGTGACTTTTTCCGTCACGAGCGGATATCCCGTACCGATTGAAGTATCGGAAAACAAGCGGGCAGGAGACGATGCGGTGGAGTTTCCGAAGGGTTGTTCGCGGGGCTGCTCGATTCCGAGGGGGTGGAATAGGCTTTTTCGTTGCAAGGGCGTTCGAACGAGTGAAAGTGAAAGCTAGAGGAGAGGGGTGGGCAGAGGGGTCGGCTCGCGGTTAATTGGACGAACGATAGCTCTAAATCCCGAGAAGCCTGAAAGCTCGCCGGTCGGGTGAGGAGGGTGGTAGATTGTGCTACTACGCTGTGGAGCACAACAACTGAGCTATAACTGTGTATAGCGTAGCCGACGGTCGGGATGTTCCGAGGAGTCGGTTAACGGCGAGTGCTCCGTCGAAAATTAGAGGGCAAAATACGTCCGGGCTTGGCTAACGTACAGTGTATAGCATATCCTCGTCCGCCTCTCCACCTATATACATAAAACGCGCCTCGGAGAAACTGTCCATAGAGCATATCGGGCAGGAAAAGGACGCTGGGCGTACGGCAACCGAGGGGGCCGAGTGCGCCGTTTGCCGAGAGGGTGAGAGACTAAAAAGCGAAAGAGCAAAAAAGTATTAGCCCCCGGGAACGACGGGAGCTAATATCGCGAGGGTCGTAACCGATGGTGAAACTCTCTACGTGCGAGTACTTACCGTATACTGTAAAGGATGCCCCAAAATTTGAGCCCGACGGAGGGATGAAAAAATGGGTTGAACAAAACTTTCAAAAATTCAACAGCTCTCGTCGCACCACTCGCGGCCCGACGAATCGACGCACGCTTTTCTGCTCTCTCTAGTATTTATTTTCAACTCGATAATTCTGACTTTCTCTGGCAGTAGGCATTACACATGGTATCCGTATAAAGGAACATCCTTTCAACGGCTTTCACCGGTTCTTCCTCCTGCCGCTCGAGTGACAGTTCGATTCCCGACGGGAAATCGAACAAAGTCCACTCTCGCGAGCGAGTACATCTGAACATTTTCCGCCCAACTGTACCACTGTTGCTCACGTCGATCGGTACGGATATTTTCCCAGTGGTAACTTTTTCTACTTGTTAGTTTGGCTATTTTTTTTACGCATCTTATTTCCAGAATGACAACAATTGTATAATTAACAACAATGAAAAATTATGGACCTTTGCGAGCGAGAAATGATTATTTAAGAGTACAAACCTTTTTTTACTTGTGGATTTTACTATTACAAATGTTTATTTTTATTTGCAATGAACCGTATTTCAACCAACAACAAATTGTGGACCTTTGTGAACAAGAAATGTTAATTTACGTCTACAAACCTTTTTTTCTAGTCAATTTTACAATTACAATCTTTTTTATTTTCAATGAACCGTATTTTCACCAACAACAAAATTGTACAATTAACAACAATTTTTGGACCTTTGCGAGGGAGAAATGTTTATTTAAGTCTACAAACCTTTATTTACCGTATATATTGGGGGTCAAACCAGAAAGTTGTATGAGCTGTTTTTTTTTTTTACACATTCTGAATACGCCCTTTTGATTTTAGGCCATCGACGTGCCTTCGATACTCGGGTGAAGAACTTCACGGGATATCGAGGAGGGCTCGAAGATCGCGAATCGATAATGGAGGACTGCCAGGATCAGCCCACGCTCCTCTTCACACCGAAACGATCGCCGTTCCCTCTCGTTCCCTGGACGGTTCTCCATATCGCGATAAGCCTCAACTCCAAACAGAAACTTTCTTTATGACTATGTCGTCCTCGCTTTATTCCCCGGAGCTCCTTCATCCATAACTATACATGTAATAAAATTGTATCTCCGCGCAGATACACGCGGTACGCGAGGGTGCAAGATATCGCGGGAGCGATGCAATGTTTTCGTTATATTGTAGTAAAAGTTTTATTGTCTCGTTTCCGATATCGGCGCCGAGGTCCGGCGCTCTTGCGTCGGTAATATTCCACGGATCGTTTCCGTTCCTCGTTCGTGTCGACTCGGCGGAGTTGCCGATCCACGCATGCATGTACGCTTATTGCGGTAGGATGCAAAAAGGAAGTGTAAAAAAACAGAGATTATACAAAAAGAATGGAGATAAAATTTTTTTTTAAATCGTCGGAGAGATTTACGACTGATCAGCGGCAGGCACGTCGATTATTTATATATTATGAATAGACATATAGATGTATATAAAATGTTTGTATACGATTTGCCAGCCCGCATACCGCAATCTGCCACCGCGCTGACGAGTCATCTGTTCGGTTGGGAATATACACACACACACACATATATATATATATATATATGTGTGTGTGTATATATATGTATGTATACTGGGAAAACTTTACGGTCGGGGTGTCATAAGGCAAATGAGATATCGACGTCAAGGCACTGATAGCGAGACCACGCGAGAACGAGCCTCTGTACGATAACCTCGGACGGTTGCAAAAATAGATGGACGTTCGTGCGGGAGATAGAAAAGACACGGATTCCTCGACGCGTTCGATCGATCATTCGATTTATTACCGACAGCAAGATGTATAACTTCTTTTTTTTATTGTCAAGCTGAAACTTGATAGGGGTTGCAAAGAGCGATTCGAATTGAAACGATTTCTTATAAACTTTTATTTAAAAAAAAAGATACCGAGCGACGGTGTAAGCTGCAAAAACGTCATGCTCTATATATAGCATCCAAGATCCAGCCCTGACCGTGAGGATAACGGGGGAAAGGCGTCGTCACCAAAGATCGCACGACGTAGACGTCGGGGAGAATTTCACGGGATATAATTCCGTCAGCGCTGCATGAGCCACACCCCGCGAGTCACGTAATTATCTAAAACGAAAGTGGGGAAGAAGAAAATTCTTGCGACACGCGGGAGGGGGAGCGGCGAATATAACGAGGAGCGGAAAACGCGAGGAGGAAAGACGACGAGATTAGCATGGCGAGAGGAGAGGCTTTCAGGCATATGGTCTCGTCTTTTCGCAACAATTTTACTCTTCCCTCCTTTTTTGTCCCAAGACAGCTAGTAGTAATTATAATGTTTTGTTACATGAAAAATCGACAAAGAATTAGATACTTTAATAGTGAAAAAATAGTGGTTAGTATGACGATGTTATTTCATTAAAATTTTATGTGAAAACATCTTCAGCAGTTTTACGTTTATATTATATTAGGGCTGATATTCTTCTTAAATATTTTTTTTCGATACCTCGCTAAACAACTTGCCGAACCATGAGCTAAATTTTTTAAATACCTTTCCAAACACCTTACTCGATGTGGTAAATATCTTGCCAAGATAGCTGGTCGTAATTATATAGTTTTGGTACATGAAAAAGCTACCAACAGTTGGATACTCTAAAGGTGAGAAAAGAGTAGTTAGTATAATTACGTTTATTCATCAAAATTGTATGTAAAAACATTGTCAGCAGTTTTAGGTTTAGGCGGGAATGTTTTATTTGTTACATTTCGAGCAGAAACGGATTCAGAGATCCTCTACCAGGTCTTATTTCAAATCCGCCTAAGCACTTAGAATCTTGGGGAGACCGGACCGATATCTTATTAAATATCTTGATCGATATCTTACAATTGAAAAAAATATCGTTCTTGAATATCTTTCCGAATATCTCGCTCCATATATAGATCGACATCTCGCGATCTTTCCACATAAAAAAAATAAATGCGCAGATCGCATCATTTATTTATCAGAAAGTTATAATTCGATAAATAGATTTCGCCCATTACCGCCTGCGGCCACTTCTGCACTTATGCTAACGTCAGTTTGGAGAGTAGGCGTGAACTCTTAACATTCACAGCGTTCGGCGTTCTCTCCTCGGTTCTCGCGATAGCGTATAAGCCGTCGGTGGAGAAGAAGAGGAAGATATTGTTTATTCGCGATGAGTGAAAGAGCCCGAGAAACGCGAGACAGACGCGCGCAGCTAAGAAGGCGCATCTTATGATCCTCGAGACCGTACGAACGGCTCGGGCGCCTGTTCAAAGCTGTTCGAGAAAGCGAGGATCCAAACAAGCGCGAAAATAACCCGCGGTTTTAACGGCGCTGCCATATAGATGTATATACGACGAGAAAAGACGGGGGGAGAAGGAGAGAAGGAGTTTCGAGCAAAACTCGACGAACTCGCGTGATGCTAAATGCCTGCTGGGCGGCGTGTCGTACAGGGAGAACGGGCAAAGATCCCAGACGCGCCCGGTTTCGCCGATGTCGCCAAGACGACGCCGCCACCGGTAGTAGTGTCAACAGTGTAAACAGCAAAAGCAACGGAAAGATTCAAAGGCAGCACGCGATGCTGCTGCATGGGATGGAGTCAATATTTTTCTTGGCGACCGATGAATGAACTTAATTAATGTCGAGGCCGAAACAAAACCTTGCTAAAAACGTCGTCTTGCGTTAAATGCGCACAACGTTCGCCGCAGCACTATACGCGTAAGGTAATCAGCGCCCCCGGCAATTGGATTTATCATCGTTAGCTGAAGAAACGTTTAACTGAAGAAAAAAAAAAATACGTAATAGAAAATCTAGGGCTGAAGGACTTAGGTCGACGGCCCTTTGTCAACGTATATGATTATTCTTACACTGAGAAAAAAAATCAATTGAGTCAACAAAATGAGCGCTTACGGGTGGCGAAATAAACTTTTGGTTGATCGAACGAAATAATTGTCATAGGAAGTAA
>JAPYZC010001235.1:0-20693 GCA_030522665.1 Ichneumoninae sp. A BG-2022a | reverse complement strand
ACAATTAGTCTTTTCAATGCCTATAATAAGTATGAATTTTTTCAGATTTTTATAACATTGGGAAGTGTTTGCAATTCTTGCCCGAATTTCTCGAATTTAGCCGGAATGAACACCTCTCGCTCCAACCTCCTTAAGTTCGAACTGACGTCTGAAAATTTGACCCTAAGTCTCCTGCAGATATCTTCAAAGTCATTCGTGAAGTACGCGTTTGCACAGCCGACTGACCATGCACGAGGACCGCCGCTGATTCTTGATGAAGGCACTGTGCAACGACGCACGCAGCGTTCAGGGCACTCTGAACCGCGCTCAACCATCCGCTGCTGTCCAGCCTCGATAGCCATTGACCGGTCGAGCAACTCGTGTCGTTGCAAGCCTCGGTCAACTTGTAGAGACCGTCGGCAAGTTCGGAAAGTCTCGGTACACTCTTGTACACTTTTCGCCATTGCGGATATGCCGCGTCTATCTCAGTACCGCCGCCTCTGGCACGGGCGCTCTGAGCCTGATTGGCCGACCGGGTATCGACGATGTACCTGAGAAATTGAAATTTTTGTGTAAACATTCGCGCATCTGACAATTTGTGGAGGTGGATGAAAGAATAAACAAACCCACGACGCCCGGCTCCCAGGACTGCGTTCAAAAGTCTTTCGTCTTCCTTACATCGCTTTCCAGTAGCACCGCAAAGCGGCTGACCGCTTCTGAATAAAATACTCTGCAAGTAAAAACGATTAATAATGAGAAACTCGTTGACACAGAATGGTACACTGTAAAAAAAATGCATAGAAATTTAACGTACCGGATGGAATGCTATAACTGGTATATTAAATTCCACGTACAATTATGATGAAAAATGAACATACTGTATCAATGAAGAATTAAAGTAAATTATTAGAAATACACTGAACATTCAATTTTCATCACAATTGTATTTCATCACATGAAATCTAATTTACGAGTTTTTGCATTAAAACTTCCAGTCTGGTACGTTAAATTTCCTTTTTTTTTTTTTTACAATGTGGTTACTGTTGAAGTGAAACAATTTTTTAAATAATATAAACGAGTACATACTCCTCCTTCGTGTCTGTAACACAGAACAGGAAATCTACCCCCATCTCGAAATGTAGCCGACAGCACGATTACTGTATCGTCTATATGGCGCGGCACTACGATCGCCGAAGGATAAGAATTGCAGACACTGTAGTCGCGATTAAGATGACTTATTCGCCATTCGTCGCCATGGGATGCCAAAAGTCGGGACCATTCGGACACAGGCGTATAAGCGGACCATCCGTCCTCGCACTGGGCTTTGGTATTGTTGACAGACTTTGGTCTGTAGGAGAAGGGATACTGTGATAATTGATCTGCAAACAAGTCAAATGTTTTTATAAAATTTTTTGTCTATACTCATGTAATTCGTTTTTAGATAGGAAAATCTTTCAATGAATGAAAAAAAAAATATTTCAACTAGTTTCTGTCTACGGTGCAATGTCAAAAGGCCATTTTGGCCCATGGTCTTACATCATAGAATACAGTGATTTTCACTGGAAACATAGTTAACTGTGAGAGTCAACAATCTCTCCAGTGTAAAAACATGGCTTATAGGAAATGTATATAAATTTGGCTATGGTTCAATCTATTCAGTGTTCTGACTTTTTTCTTTTTTAGCATCTATCGGATAGCCATACTTTCCACTCCATGAAAAAAGTTGATTACAGTTTTAGCAACCGACTGTGGTATTTCAACTGCTCTTAACAATCATATAAATCAGTAATAAAATTATTTTTATTAACGCAAAATGTTTTTACATAACATTTTTTTTAATAGCAATCTTTATGAATCAAACATTCTTTTCCATCGTCTTACCTAGGGACGACAATTTCTCCAGGGTATTGGCGATGCTGATAACTTCGTCTGTGGTATTTATGTCCAGCTGGAGAATCCGAAAGTCTTTCAGCTTTAGTATTATACTACCACCCGGACTCTGGCTGTTCATTTTTCTCTCTATAACGTCGATATTTCGATAAAGCAGCTGTAAAATGAAGCATAAACAATATAAGTCAACCTTTTTAAGAACAGGCTGAACCTGCACATATGCATATCAAATTGAATTTAGTTACTAAAATGCAGATTTTATAAGTTCTACACTTCTGTAAATTTTAATAATACTAATAACAATAACAACGGTAGTAATAATAATAATGATAATAATAATAGCAGAATATACATTTTTGAATGTGGAACGGCCCAGCGAACGATAACAATCCTTACCCAGAGCTCCTTTCGGACATCCTGTCTGGATGACAGAAGCAGATGATGCGGGCTGAGACACAAAGTCCCCTCCAACCATATTTCCCGACTCTTGTCATCGCGTTTTTGCGTCAACAGAACATTTTCGACTTTCGGCACTGTGATATATTCCATGATCGGTTTCGATTCGGCCGTTTACCGATAGTCTCGTCCTATTGTTGTTTATCGTACGACGGACGTGTCAACACTTTGACAGATCGACATAACCTTCGGTCGGAGGTTCCGATGCACCGACGCGTCCAGCGAACTGTGTTTGCCGTCCGACAGCCTGCCTTTTGGCTTTAATTATCAATTAACAGTGCTGGGCCGCATCGAGATCGATGTTGAACCCGTTTATCCGACTTTTATTTGTGATTCGTGAATGGCACGGGGAGGATCTCTAAGATGAGATGATTACTAGAGGCTGCTTCGCGTTTTATTTCACTGCGCCTGCGCAGTCCGAGCGACAAGTTCTCAGCCATTGCGCTGGCAGAGCGGGAGAAAAATTATCGTTAAAAAAACGATGAATCGAAATTTACCCATTGCTTATATCTGATATCTAATCTTTATCTAATCATCTGTATGGTTAGACGTCATAGACTCTCTACATTGACGACGCTTCGTCTCAGAAAGAACGAGTTAGAATTCGAAATCAATCCTCTACGAAAATTTTCATTCGCTCGTTGGATGCGGCGATGCAGCAGCATCCAACTTGCAGCTTGCATCGAAACTCACCTTACGTCACAAACCTTGCGGCCCGAAGATGGCGGACTGATGAATACATCTTTTCTTTTCCCGATAGTGAACATTTTTTTAGTAAATAGAAATATAGTGTTTATACAATTTTTTATTCTTCGACCGTGTTGCAGAGAATCAATTATAGTTCGGAGAACGTTGGAACGTTCTTCGTTGTAGGCCTGTGGGGAAAAAACGGCATTAGGCAATATATCTTCCGTAAACAAAATTAGTATTCATAGATAATTGTCGTACGCAACGGTTCGATAAAAATCGTTCAGTCACTCACGCACGACGGAAATAATTTTCAGTGCATGGAGGTAAAAGATTACCTCGTGTATCTCGATGCGATCTATATCGGCTTCGCAGTCTGCCGTGTAGGATTTTATCGCAAAAGCTCGTGACCCATCGCTATATTCTGATAGACGTTTAAGATAAAAAAGCGAAACAAGTTCAATAATTTTATCATTACTCGAATCATTCCCGGTGAAGATGGACGCTGGAAACAATATATTGAGGGGTCCGGACGCGCTCGTAACTCTGCCGCCCGATTTATCGATGGGTCAATTTTTCCTGGATCGTCTCTCCTCGTACGGAGACAGGGTTGCCTTGGTAAAAACTACTTTTTAAAATTTACTTAACAATCGTTACTAATCTGCGAATCATGCGATATCTCATTGTAAAATGTTGTTTTCTTGTACACTGACGATATTTTTGTATGTTCGGCAATTTTTTTTTATATACAATTTTGGGAGAAGAGCAAAAAATTGTTCTGTTAAAAAATGTTCTTGTCTAAAGAGGAAGTGAACTTTTCTGGGCAAAGTCCGTACACAATCAAATTTTATCTTATGCAGATATTTTCTGGGTCATATTTTTATCAAGTTCATAATTTATTCATGTAAATGTGCAAGCAGTATGCTAATACGCTTCAGCCTACGATAAAGTCACCAGGTCGACATGGCTGACACAGCTTGGGTTAGATAAAAAATTTGCTCTATCATTCCGCTAAATAAACATATCACAGCGTCACAGTGCCAGTTTGCTTGCATTAAACAGAAATAGAGAGAACAAAATTGTTGCAAAATACACAGCCAAACAAGTCGATATTAGAGGATAGATAAATAAATAGCATTTATTGTACAGGCTGTCAAAACGGTTATTTGATGCAAAATTCCATGGCAAAACTGTTGTTTTTTTTATGTAAAATTTTTTAGACTTAAAACGTGTAGTCAGAGTTGGGGAAAGTACCGAAAAATACTTCAGGTACAAAGTACAGAGTATCACAAGTACTCAAAGTATCAAGTACTTTTTGTACTTTTTGTACTTGAAGTATTTCTCCAATACTTTTTCCAAGTACTTTAAATATTAAAAAATACTATACTATACAAAAAAATAGTATTATTAAAACTATTTTTTGGGTAATGAAAAAAACAAAAAAATACATTACAGTTTCCGTTACCGACTGCGGTAATTTCAGTTGGCCTTAATCCCGTTTCGATGCTGTATGGGAAAAACAACTTTGTCCAAACTTCGAAACCAGAGTCCTTGAATTGTATTAATTTTTTCACGCAGATGGACGCCGACACCGAGAGGGAAGTGACCTTCGCCCAAATTTTGGACTACAGTCGTCGTCTGGCCGTGTACTTGCGCAGCCGAGGACTGAAGATCGACGACAGAATCGCCGTCTGCAGCGAGAACAGTGTGAACTTCGTTATTCCGGTATGTTCGGCACTTTACCTGGGAGTGGCGAGTTGTCCTCTGAATCCAGGCTACACCCGCAGGGAATTCTTGCACAGTCTGAACATTTCGAGGCCCGATTACATCTTCGCGTCGGAGTCGGCGATAAAGAAGTTGAGGGAAATCGTCGGTGAACTGCCGTGGTCGCCGAAGCTGGTGTCCATGGGAGAGTCGATGATCGATGATGTGCCTCGCATGAGCGATTTGATATCGTCGACGATCGTGCCCAATCCCGAGGCCTTCGAAGCTTGCAGAGTAAACGTCAAGGAACACACAGTTGCCATTATGTGCTCGAGCGGAACGACGGGAATTCCGAAGGGCGTCATGCTGACCGACAAGAATTTTCTCACCGTAACGTGCCTGATCATCGAAATGGCATCGGCAAATATGGGCCCGAGCACCGTGTCGCTCGCTCTATTGCCATATTTTCACGCGTACGCCTTCGTCCTGCTGATCATGCAGCTAACACTCGGGGTACCGGCTATTATAATGCCGCATTTCGATCCGGACAGATTTTTGTCGACGATCGAGAAGCACAGGATACGAAATCTGTATCTCGTACCACCGCTCATGGTATTCTTGGCCAAGAGCCCGTTGGTAGACAGATACGACCTATCTAGCGTCGAGAGAATATGGTAGGGACAATGTTGAGATTTTTGATCCTGAAATCCTGTCTGTAAATCCGTGGATATTAACTGTAGGAGATTTTTCAAACAGGTGTGGAGCAGCTTCCTTATCGCCGAAAATTCAAGAGGCCGTTGGCCGAAGATTAAATCGTCCGATTATAAAGCAAGGGTACGGAATGACCGAAACGACTTTGAGCGTTGTGAGAAATACGGAAGATACCAAGCCTGGAAGCATCGGAAAATTGTGCCCCAACACGTTCGGTAAATAAGAAATTATGGGAGGAGTAAATTTGAGTATGATAATTAAATTTGGGTATGGGGAGTAAATTTGAGTATGGGAAGTAAATTTGAGTATGGGAAGTAAATTTGAGTATGGGAAGTAAATTTAAGTATGAGAAGTTATTTTGTGTGTGAAAAGTTAATTTGAGTATGAAAAACGAGTTAAGAGAAAGTTTTTCGCATTGTACTCTGTAATAGAGTGAAAGAAATGAAAAAATGATAATTGGCAGCGATTGTGAGTCAGCAGCATAAAATGTCTTGAAACCCGTTTAATTCGTAGGTAAAGTCATACCACTGGATGGAAAAGGATCGAAAGAACCTCTGGGCCCGGGTCAGGAAGGCGAGCTCTGCTTCAAAGGGGACCAAATAATGAAAGGCTACGCCGGTGACGTGACCTCGACCAGAGCGACCATCGACGAGGACGGCTGGTTGCATACCGGCGACGTCGGTTATTACGACGAGGAGGGTTATTTTTATATCGTCGATAGGATGAAGGAACTGATAAAGTACAAAGGTTTTCAAGTGCCACCGGCAGAGCTCGAGCAGATATTGCTGACGCATCCGGAAGTGGATGACGCGGCGGTCGTGGGACTTCCGGACGAGATGTCCGGTGAACTGCCGATGGCTTTCGTCGTCAAGCAGCCAGGATCGAACGTAACTGAGACGAACATAATCGAATACGTCAACGGTAAGCGCGTTCGACGTTACCAATAACGAGCTGCGTAACTGAAGGCTTCCATTTTTGCAGCTCGAATATCTAACCAGAAATGGCTCAGAGGCGGTGTAAGATTCGTCGAATCTATCCCAAAAACTGCATCGGGGAAAATACTGCGACGGCTGCTGCGAGCTGCGCTGAAATCGAAACTTTAACGAGACGGTGAGGAAAGGATAGCGAAATATGTTAAGTTTGTAAATTAATACAATATAGGATTATTGATCGATCGATGACTATCGATCGATGCATCTGATCACCGGTGAAAAAGTTATCGCTACGGTATTTTCATCATCGAATTTATTGATCGATCGATTCGACTGGAAATGGGCCGCATGTGGGCTACGGGATTTTTAATATTTGGAAATACAGACTCTTTCAACAGGTCCTGTGCATTCGCTGAACAAGCTCAATTGTTTCCGAAGCACTTTTACATTTCGCTTCGCCACGGTTCGGTAACCGTTGCCGTATCCGTAATTGTATTAAGTGCCCTTGTAATACCTATTGCAATTGCTGCTTAACTTCTTCGGGAATGCGCGAGACATACCACGAATGTACCTGACCTGGAGCGGTCGCCAGGACGCCTCTCGCGTTCGGATGAGAAGTACTAGCGTCGTACGGATATCGCTCGCCGTAGAGGTCCGTCAATCTTCCACCGACCGCGTGGAGTATAGCTTCGGGTGCGCAGGTGTCCCATCTCTTGCACCCTCCACTGGCGAACACGTAGGCATGAGCCTTTCCCTCTAACAGAAGCAACACCTGAACGGAAAAAATAGAAAAAAAAACGGAATAGGTAAAAAGATTAGTTCGATTCGAAGTTTTTTTTACATAATAAAAAAAAGACCTTGTGACCGGCTCCTCCGACTCGAAGTACTTCGTCCGGCTCCATCGCGTCCAGGGCGGCTTGAACTGTCTTGTTCGAATGTGATCTGCAGAAGCAATCATTCCCAATACGCTCATATATTCTGGTAATAGTTAACGGGGTGAATATGACCTACCGCGTAGTGGTAATTATCCTCTTTCCCTCCGCCGGTGGAATGGTCTTGAAGCCGCCGGTGCCGACGCCGTCGATACCCCACAAAGTTCGTCCCACAATACTGTCCTTCGCGTCCCTGTAGTAAGGCTGATGGATAACACCGCCGACCGCCCGATCCCCTACGGCAACTCCCACCAGAACGGTCACATGTTCGACGAGTCCCTGAGTGTATTCCGATGTACCTGAAAGACGAATTCCATTAATTCAATCCTTAAGGCGGTTCGGGCGCTTCACACTAGTCAAATGAGTGCTAGATTTTCGCTGTATTTTTAGTAATTTTCGCTGTATTTTGATGTATTACGGCTCATTATTTTCCTTGAAAGATCCCTACGAATTCACCGTCTAGATTTTCGATAGTATTTTCCGTATAAAAATAAAGGCTGTAATTTTTAAACAGAAAATGTTGTCGAAAATCTAGACGGTGAATTCGCTGGTGTAATACAAATAAACATCCACTATAATCAATAGATGCGTAAAAGTTTCTAAAAAAGACTTTAAAAATATAGCAGTCGATTGGCAAGTGTGAAGTGCTCCAGCCTCCTTAATGTGTAAAATAAAAATAATAAAAGAAAGATTCGACGCGACGAGACGCACCATCGAGCGGATCGACCCAAACGCAGACGTCCTTTGGCTCGACGTTCTCGAGGTGCTGGGGCAGTTTCAGCTTCAATACTTCCTGGTCCATGTCCTTGATTATCCACTCCTTGGGGACCTCGCAACTCGAGGCGCCTTCCTCGCCGATAATCGTCACCCCGGGAAATTGCCTCGTCAACGACTCGATGATGCACTTCTGCGCCGAACGATCGGCCTCGGTCTGCAAATCGTTCTTGCCCTTCTCGACGATGTTCAATTCCCCTTTGCTCAGAACATCGCGAATTATCTTTCCCGCGTGGGCACTCGCCGTTACCGACGAAGCGACCAGTCGCGACAGCAGAGGTGGACACTGGGCCATGTTGTTGTTATTATTATTTCCCTCGTGAATAATAAAGACGTTACTGCGGATTATCGCGAGAACCCTCGCTTCTGAAACACAAACACACGACTCTACTTCTGCGATCGCGAATAGCGACTGACTTGATAATAAAACTCACTCCAAACTCGACTGCTGGAATGATGGAAGGCCGAATGACAAAAAGTATTGAAAGTGAAACCTTAGCATCAAGGTTTCACTGGGCGGCTTGGAGCTGAGTATCGGTTTTATGTAACATTGGGCCTCACAGCTGTTTTTTCCCTCACTCCATCCAAGGCAAGGCTCGAAAGTATTTCTAATGGAAGAAACATAAAAACGATTGTTAACGCAGGCACGAACAATCGATGTGATAACTGTAGAGTTTTCTAGTTTTTAAAAATCGTATAAATATTACTTACATGTGTAAATCTATCGATCGTGGACGACGCGACCTCGTGACTGTGACAGGTATCGAAAGTTTGCTTATCAAGAGAGTGCGATAATTGATAGCAAGTGATTTTCTATCTACGCTGATAAGTAACTACGGCAATGAAAGCTAAAAATAATAAAAGCGCATGGGAGAGGGGGAAGGTGAATTATGGATTGTAAATTTTTATTCCGAATGTCCCGAAAACAAAAAAAAAAATGAACACGCGACGTTTCGAATTATAGTGATTTATGTTAAATAGTCTACGAAATTGTACTTCGGTGTTTACATCACCAGCTTTGGACGCCGCAAGGCTGCGAATGTGTCGCCGAAAGCAGACGAGTCTTGTTTTTCTCTGGAGTGACAAGAAGCAAAATCCATGAAATCCATTTTACCGATAGAGATGGACATTTACCGAGTAATACGAGTTTCGTCAGAACGAGGACGCTTCCCACCGAAACTGGACTCACTGCGCATGCGCGCGGTGTAAACCGGCTCGTGCGTGTATTCTCGCACGAGAGAGAACTCATTTTTATTTATTTATTTTTGTTACTTCCGCTGCACGTTCGAGATTACGTTTCATCTTCTGTCAAATCCA
Organism: Ichneumoninae sp. A BG-2022a; assembly: GCA_030522665.1. Lineage (NCBI taxonomy): Eukaryota > Metazoa > Arthropoda > Insecta > Hymenoptera > Ichneumonidae > Ichneumoninae sp. A BG-2022a. The sequence goes on along the minus strand of JAPYZC010001235.1, from coordinate 11,311 downwards.
TTATAAGAACTGGTCTTATCGAATTGAACGGAGTTTGTAGACTGTTGTTAGATAAAAATTAAACTTTGTGCTTCAACGTGGAATCGAGGGAAACTATGCTCGTCCGAATGAAACTGACGATGCTCTCGACAATCGTGTCTTCCCTTTGTCCGGGAAAACATATCGTAACCTGAACGAAAGTTATTCTCGAACACATCGTCTTCCTGTGCCCAAAGCAGAATTGCAACATGAGCTCGGGCAAGGTAAAGAGCCTGAAACTTCAACGGACCAGCCAAAGAAATGAGCCCACGACGAATGTTCAGGCGCAAGGTAGGTTAAAACTGATATACGCAATCGACCAACATTTGACACAATTATTGTTTACCTTTTTGCCGGAGCAATGAAAAAATAAAGAGACAACTCGCGTAGAACAGTGTATAATATGGAAATTAATTTAATGAATAGGTAGCTCGTAAACCATAAAGCAGAAGGGAGTCTAAATTTTGCCTTGATTGAACTCTCCATACTTTGCGATTTGCACATTTATTTTTTTAATACTTTTTAATACCATAATTTTACGATAAAATGAGTCACCTTGTGTTCAGTGTCGCTAAATAACAATGATTCTATGTAATTTTTTAAATAGTTTGTACTTTTGTATTGATAGAAAATACTCAAGTAATAATTGCGTCAGATCTTAGCCGATTAGAATTTTTTTTGTTCTGTGTATCGAAAGTACGAAAAGCTATTATTAAATAAACAAAGATCTTATTTGAACCTTCATTAAGCTTATCATAATTTTCAATCGGTAAATTTATTTATTCAATACTTTTTAAGATAAAACGAGAGTCACCTTATTTTCTTTATCGCAACATAATACAATTCTACATGATTTATTTATATTTCTGTACATTTACATGCGTGATAAATACTCAAATAATAATTGTGTCATATTGTGGCTGATTAAAATTTTTTGTCATCTGTATCTAAAGTACAATAAGTCATTATATAAACAAATATCGAACTTGTCGCATGATCGCCAAGTGGCGTGGCAAGTGTTTTATATATTTATGGAAATAAAAAAAAATCTGCAAATTTATTTATGTAATACTTTTTGTGATAAAACGAGAGTCAAGTCATTTTCTGTATCACAACATAATTCACTGATTCTATTCAATTTTTTAAATATTTTTGGACTTTTGTATTCGCTCTGGTAAATACTCAAATAATAATTACACTAGATCTTTGCCAACTAGCATTTTTTTGTCCTCCGTATTTATAGTACAAAAAGCCATTCAATAAACAAATACGGAATTTGTCGCGTCGTTGCCGAACATGCATGAGAACTGTACTATGTACTTATGAAATTAAATTTATTATTTATTTATTTATTTATTTCACGGAATGAACCCTTTTACAACATTTAAAAATAGTACGTTTCTATATATATTATGTTATTAAATTTGTGAAGATGAAATTTAAAAAAAAGAAACAAAAATTCCAGATCCTTCAACGTTAGTGGTGGAAGAAGCAAGCGCTCGGGTGGAAACCAATGAAAAATCGTCGGAGCAGCCGGCGTCCCCAACGCCGTTGCACAGCACACCGAAGAGGTCGACCGGAAGATCGAACGCCACGCAGGACCACGCAGCGCTCGGTTATCGGGTCAGTCCGATTTTATTGCCGTGCACGCAGGAGGGAGGCAACGAGGTCGCCTGGGACTGGGAGAGTCCGCTGACGAAGAAGGCGAAGAGAAAATGTCTGAACAACGTCGAGTCGACGGGCACGCCGAAGCGAGCGTCGGCGCTGCAGAAGAAGCGCAGTTCGAATTCGCCGCTGCTCTACAAGCCCATAAAGCGGCAGCTCATGAAGAACGATCCGCAGCAGGAGAGCCTCGAAAAGTTCGCCGCCGAGATGAAGGCCTTGTCCGAGCAGATAAAGGTCATGCCGAAGGAAGCGGAAGATTCTGCGGCGCGCGTCGATAAGGAAGAGACCGACGACGAGCTTTTGATCCAGATCGACATCGGCGACTTCGAGGGCGAAACGAAGTTCGAATTCACGACGAACAACGAGAATTCGACCGGCGGCGACGTGGTCGTCCTCAAAACGAGCCTGGACGACTTTTTCGACGACTCCATAGACGACTCGATGGTGAAATGCAGTCAAGAGGTGGAGGAAAAATTGAAGCTCGTCTCGTCTCGAGGAGGAAAAATGTCTAACTGCGATTCGACGAACAGCAGCGGTGGGAAAGACTCGTCCTGGCATCAGCAGAACTATTCGCGCTCGCTCGCCGCGAGGGACAGGTCCGGCGAAGCTGCGGGAACCTCGAAGCTCGGCATCGGGGCGAGTTCGACGAGTTCCTCGAAACTCGCAATCGGAGCGAGTTCGGCGAGTTCTTCGAAACTCGGAATGGGAGCGAATTCGGCGAGTTCCTCGAGCGCCCAGAGAGTCGCGATTGCGACGAGCGAGGCTAAACGATCGGGCGCGTCGATCAAGATTACGGGCTCGACGACGACGTCGGCGAGCTCGGGTAACAAATTCAATCCCGCACCGGAGAAGAAGACTTCGACTTTCTCGCTGAAGGTCCCAACCAAGGAAACGAAGGCTTCAACTTTCCCGGTAAAATTCCCCACGACCGAGGTCAGGAGACCCAACGCCTCCGCGATTCCTTCCGCTCCATCGAGGTCATCGAGCTTCAACAACAACGCGAAAGAAACGTCGAAACAATCGTCCGCGATCGTTTCCTCGCTCGACGAGGTCTTCGAAATCCCGGACGATTCTTTCGACGATTTTCTCGCGGTTTGCTTCGACGACGACGACGTGCAGTCCACGACGGAGGCCGCTTCGTCGAGGAACGAAGGCGATCGGTCGTCGAGTCGGCACGGAAAAACCTACGAGGCCAGGAACACGACGCGAACCAACCTCGGAAGTCTGCGCGGAAGCGAAGGATCGACCGTGAAAAAATTACCATTGCCACCTCCTCAGCAACCTTCGAGTTCCAGTAACAACCTCAGCAGAGGAATTTCCACCCTGCGCAGGGAAAGCGCGAGCACGCTCTTTCCGCGGAGCGCCAGCAACGATAGTTTGAAGCCGTCCGCGAGAGGCGCCGCGGCGCCACCGTCGCAGTCGACGAGCGGCGCGGCGCCACCGTCGCAGTCGACGAATCAGGCGAGAAAATTCTTCAAGAAGAGTCTCTCGTCGTCGAACTTCGACGATCAGGGCTCGTCGAGCTCGAAAGGTTGGAAAAGTAATCTTTTCGTGAACGGTAAAGTCTCGTCAGTAAGTACACAGGAGCGGGAGATTCATCGGGGTAATGAGTCGCGGAATAATGCATGGCCGTCGGCGAACGGCAGCGAGGGTAATGCTGGAATGTACAATGTTAACAGAAACGGACCAAGAGACGACGATAATGTTAGATATAAGCAGGCTAACGGTGGTTCGAGGCAAGGAGGAAGGGAAACTGCGGCGGGTTCGCAGTCGGCGCAAATTTGCACACCGGAGGAGATCGAGAGGAAGCGTCTGGAGGCGAAGATGAAGCTGGAGGCGAAGCGGAAGTTGATGGCTCGTTCGACGTCGTCCGGCGCGCTCTCCGGCGGAACGAAGCCGCCGATTAAGAGGTGAGGGTCTCGAATAAAGCGCTGTCCGTCTAACGGAAAATATGTTTATCCCGCCCACGTCGGCCAACGATATGATTCGCGACGATCGCCCATCAGCGGACCACGACCAAGCACCAAAACCGATGCTGGGAACGCGCTCGGCGAAGCCAAGGACGAAAGGACCGAACAGTATTTTTTTACACTCGAACACCGGTGGAAACTTCAACGAGGGAGTCGAACGGTCTCGTCGCAAGCCAATCGACCTTTTTTCGATATATCACTGTTGTTTATATTATTTATATTATAATTCTGTTGACACGAATCGATTAAACATTTATTTGATTGCAAGGAAGACGCGAACGGGGATCGATCTGTGCTCGAACTGAGTTTCATGACTCGCGAATTTTATTCGTGGTGGCCGGGAAAGTTTGAGAAATGTCAGGTAAAAAGTAAATTGTCGCGGCTTCTATAAATAAATAACAAGTATATAAAAGGAAGCCTGGACAAAAAAATTGAGAAAATTTTGAAAAAAAAAAAATTAAACATACAATCATTAGGCATTTTCATTTGGATAATTAATTTTTTAAACAGAAGTCGTTAGAAGTCTGGAAAATTTTTAATTGGTCAGTCGGTTTCTCTTGACACGATTGATTAGACATTTGTTTTATTGCAAGGAAGGCTCGAACGGGGATCCACCTGTGGTCGAACTGAGTTTCATGACTCGCGAATTTTATTCGTCGTGATCGCGGCCAGGAGAAAAGTCATGGAAAAAGGAAATTGTCGCCGAACCTATAAACAAAAATATAAAAAGTACATAAAAGGAAGCCTCGTCAAAGAACTTGAGAAAATTCTGAAAAAAGAAAATGACTAAACATGAATATAACAATTAGGCATTTTCATTTGCATCATTAATTTTTTTAATAGAAGTCGTTAGAAGTTTGGTCCGGAAATTTTTTAAAAATTTTCAGGAAAAAAATCGTCAATTTTTGTTTGCGGGGAAAAAACGGCCACCATGTTATCGAAATATTGGACGGAGGATCTCGTCGCGGTGACGGGAGTCTCGCGGGAGGTTCGGCGGCTGACCAATTACCGGCGTTTCCACTGGCCGTAGATCACCGGAGCGCCGCGCAGTGGCGCGCGCTAAACGAAGTTGCGGGGAAGTGGAACGAGGTGTGTTCGGTCAGACGTTGCTCGTGGCTCTGTGCCAGCGCGCGGACACGTTGTTCCACTTGATATACGGCCGACCACACACGACTCGCTCCACTGCCGGTAAACGAAGAAAATTGTGTGGCGGAAGAATCAAGCTGACAACGCACGGGGCTGTACTTTATCTGCGTGGGCCGTGCGCGTCGATTAACAGCCGGGCATTAATCTCGGAAGAAATTTCATATTCACCGGGGGGTGCGGATGAGGGATCGGAGGAAATATCAATCTCAACGGCGCGACGGGAAGAAAAATTCGTTACCGGGGGGGAATATAAGTTTTTTCGCACTTGCGGTATTTCGTAAAGCGATTCGTCAGGCCAAGAAAAGTTTTTTTGGGCGAGCCTAGAAAAGTTTTCTCAGTCGAGCCAACAAAAGTTTTTTCAGTCGAGCCAAGAAACGTTTTTTTAAGCGAGCCAAGGAAAGTTTTTTCAGTCGAGCCAAGAAACGTTTTTTTAAGCGAGCCAAGGAAAGTTTTTTCAGTCGAGCCAACAAAAGTTTTTTCAGTCAAGCTAACAAAACTTTTTAGTCAAGCCAATAAAACTTTTTAATCAAGCGAATAAAACTTTTCTTCGTCAAGCCAACAAAACTTTTTAGTCAAGCCAATAAAACTTTTTAATCAAGCCAATAAAACTTTTTAATCAAGCGAATAAAACTTTTCTTCGTCAAGCCAACAAAACTTTAGTTAGTCAAGCAAACAAAAAATGTTGTCAGATAAGCCAACAAAACTTTTTCGATCAAGCGAACAAAAACCATTCGTCAAGTACAGTCTGGCCTTTCTCGCCTCCTCTGCTGCTCGAATTTGAAAAACTCAATTGTTATCATCGAAGCGACCATCTTTCGAGCGCTGTTTCTCTCGCTTACTCCCCCATGAAACTATTCCGCTGCTCGATAAAACCGCATCCAACGAGGCTATAATTCCATCGCGACGATAAAATCGTAAACTTTATGCGGCGAACGTTAGTACCCTAGCGAAGGTATTGGACACGTGCCGTGGAAATCGTATAGCGACGATAAAATCCGTACTTCGAGCCGGATCGTTTATTAAAGCAAATATGAAGCCGTTCCCGACGTTTTCACGGAACGCGGACCCGTTTACGATAGCAGCCTTGGTATTCGCTCTTCGAACAGCACTAATGAAAAACCTACGACAATGCCGCAAAAAATAAAAAAAAAAGATCAGAGGCTCTTTTTAAAAATCGAACTACGTCCAGGGCTTTTCCATCATCGAAATGCCACACTGCTCATTTTTCACGGAATGCCGAGCGGAGTACCGAAACAGCCTCCGTTTTAGCTCTTTGAATAGCATTGGTAAAGAACGTATGACAATGGTGCAAAAAAAATGATCAGAAACGTTATTAAAAATTAACAGAGGTGGAGATTTAACGTAATTAATTCTTTTAAAGAATAAACGTAATCAATTATTTTTAAGAATAAACGTACTTAATTCTTTTTGAGAATTAACGTAGTTAATTCTTTTTGAGAATTAACGCAGTTAATTTTTTTTAAGAATTAATATAGTAAATTTTTTTTTGGGTTTTGACTATAACGCGCCACTCCATCATTTTTTTTCTAGTTAAAGGATGTATTAAAATCGGGTTCACGTTCGGTCTTTGTAATTTTGCAAATGAATTCCGGTGGGTCGTGTTCCCCTCTTACCATTCCCTTTTTTTAATCCCTGCTCGCGCGTATTTCCCTCTTCACATAGCATGGAGGGTTTGAGCTTGCAGCGGCATACCGAAAGCCTCGTGGAAACGGATGGGCGAACGTTCTATATTATAAGCGGCTGCCTCTTTGCATAATTGCCGGGTGATTTTCACATCGCAATGCTACCTGATGCATCTCCGGTGCTCCACGACATAAGCTCAAGCGGATGCTCGAGTGGATTCTCGAGCGGTTCGACGAAACAGCCGACCACGAATTCACTCGACGATGATTTCATATTGAAAAAAGAAAAAAAAATTATCTTATTTCCCTTGCAAGTGGCTGAAGAAAAAAGTGCATATATTCTTGCCCCACGCGCGCCAAAAGCGAGGCAAGAGCGTACGAAGAGCGCTTTTTGTGCTTCGAACATAGAATCTTATTTGATAGAAAAAATAAAAATAAAGACATGTTGATATTTTTTAAATACAAACTAGTTATATGAATATTTATTTGATCCATGTATAGGAGTGAAAGTTGAGAGTTGCGATTTAACTGATTGGAGTACTGTTTTTAATAAATAAATAAATGTATATTTACGTACCATAAAAAATAATGAGTTCCTTTCAATTCGCCGAACGAATCTCGTGGTTTCCGGTGAAATGTGCCTGGCCAAGGTATCCGTTGCAGCTTTTATGTCTGGGACAAAAGAAGCTCGGTGATAAAAATAGAGAGTAATATGGATAAAGAAAGTGAGAACGTTCTGAGCATAATGGACGGCCCATCTCGCAGATGCCGGAGCGAGAAGAGGTCGAAGGTGCTTAAGTTAAGCGACGAGCCCACGCTGTTCCATGATTCATGACGGGGCTCTTCGGTGGTCCTTGGAAGTGTTCGATAAGAGAATACCGTATTTGCATCAGTCTCGTACGAGACAAGTATTTGCCCAAATATATAACACAAAGTTCCTGTCGCAAGGAAAAATCAAAGATGCATTAAGGAGGGAGTTCGACAACGATAAGAGAAAATTGCAAGTACTTCTTGATGGTGTAAAAATCTGAAGGAAATCATGTATACTAAAGGTACTGAGAAGATTAATTTTGCATAATAATAATTGCAAAATGTTATTAACAAATTCATCAAAAAATTAATTGGTTAACCAATTACGCGGCAACAAAACTTTTTTTTAAATGAAAAATGATTCGTTTATTTTTCTGAAAAAATTCATACGCTTGAGATAGAAATTTAAGATCCGAGTTTATACCGATCTTCATTGCGTGCTGAAGATCTATGAGATCGAACTTCAGTTCGAACTTGATTTTGTGCTTAAGTTTAATCTCAAGTTCTAACTTAAGACGGGACTCTAATTCGATTGCATTTGATCTTAAGTTCGAACTTAAGAAGAAACTTAAGCACGAAATGAACTTCCGGCCATCTTCGATCTTAAGCTTTCGATCTTGAACTTAAGATCGCTCTTGATCTCGAATTTAAGATCAAAGTTTGGTCCAAAATTCATTGTGTGCTTAAGATCTATCTTAAGATCGAACCTCACTTCGAACTTGATTTCCTGCTTAAGTTTAATCTTCGGCTCGAACTTAAGACGGAACTCAAATTCGATTATAGTTCGAGTTCGAACTTAAAAGCAACCTTAAATAAGATCTCAAGTTCGAACCAACGTCTTAAAAATTCGACCATAAGAATCCAATCCCTGTAATAATTCCAGCAAATTTATCCGTTGCAGCTTTTATGTTTGGGGTGAAAGACGCGCAGCGATAAAAATAACGAGTGATATGGATAAAGAAAGTGAGAACGTTCTGGTTATAATGGAGAGCCCATCTCGCAGATGGCGGAGCGAGAAGAGGTCGAAGGTGCTTAACTTAAGCGTCGAACCCACGCTGGTTCCATGATTCATGACGACGCCCTCCGCGGATCTTGGAAGTGTTCGATAAGAGAATAACCTATTTGCATGAGTCTCGTACGAGACGAATATTCGCTGAAATATATAACGCGAAGTCGCTGTCGCTGGGAAAAAAATCAAAGATGCATTAAGATCGTAAAACAACCGAAATCGGCGATTCCCCCTTGCGTTCGCAGCGCCAATAATAATAAGAATCCGATCCATGTAATAAGTCCGCGAAAGGTTCAATGAGCTATAGATGACCTCTAAAGGAAAAGAACATAGGGAAGTAGGGAGGGTGGGGGGGGGGGGAGGGGGTAAGAAAAGCTACACGAAATTCGCAAAATCTCCGTCCAGAGACAAAAGAGCGAAAGCGAGTATATAAAGAGCTGTGAAGCAGCCGGTCGCGGTAATCGACGCACGCCGAGTTAAGATATACGTACAACTTCTCCGAGTGCGCATGCGCACTGTCCCTTCCCGCCTCCCCCCACCATCCGCGCGAATCAATATGCCTCGCGTGACGTCACAGCCAGCAGGGAGGGATTTCAGGTTCGAGCTCTCTCGGCTTCTATGTCGTTCCCGAAAGCCAACAAGACAACTCTCGATAGAGCAAAGGAAAGAGACAAAGAAAACCAACTCTCCGAAGACTCGCCATAGAAGCTCGTAAAGTCTAAAATAGTTTGTACTTAAAAAAAACGAAAGAAACTCAACAGGCTCCGAGTTCGGTAATTGCGGTCTGAGGCCGTAAGTCAGAACGAGTGTAAATAACGAGTCTCGTCTAGCGCCGCTGCAGCCTCGTACATATAACAAAGAAACTCTCGCGATCAAACACCTATCGTAGTTCTTTCCAGTCGTGGAATCCGAAGTCTGCGGGCGCGAGTCCTTTGGCAACATCGACGGGAGGGGGGGGGGGAGGGGGGAGTTTTGCCGCCTCGTTTCTTGCCAGAAGGGACAAGACGTCAGTACGTTGACTGCTATGGTCGCGCAGGCTGATCGTGCATTTATTCCTCCACTTGTTCTGCCATTCGCGTCGGCGGTTACGGCGAGGGGAAGGATGGACGGAAGGACCGAGAGCGGCGCGAGAGGGCGCTGCGGTCGCGTCGGGGGTGAGCAGGCTTATGCGCGAACGCTCCGGTCATCCGACAGTAGTCGGTCTCGGACGAGCATGGGGATAACACGTGTCGACGCTGACGGATTGCCGGAAACCTTTGATAATAACGCACGCTCAAGCGCCTCGTGCACCGACGACTCTCCGACCGACGCTGACCTGTACACTCACGATTGTCGCAAAGAACACGACGACAACGCCAGAGTCGACACTTCGGGAAAGCACAAAACTACCAAGGCGAGTGTACATGTCGAAAAGCGGTGGAAACCAATCGCCATGCAACAAACGACGTCGATCTGCACCTTCGGTCTCATCGTCGCGTTTCTGATAATTCTCGATGGACAGAGCAACGGGGTCGAGGCTAAGCCGGAGATCTTCACCAATGCCTTCCTCGTCAAGATGAAGAGTCCGGCCGAGAGACTCGTCGCCGATCGCGTGGCCGCTAGAAATGGCTTCGTCAACCTCGGACCGGTAAGCTCGAACACTTTTCTTTGTTTATTTTTTAAAAATATTTTTCGCTCGCCGTGAATTGAGGATTCGAAGTTCGTTGTATTCTTTTCCTCTTGCATTCTTGAAATCGATAATGAGAGAGATTTTTTTTCACGACACGAAATAAACAAGGTTTTTTTTAACGGCAACTTTTTTTGGTAAGCTTGAAGCGTGGTTTTCTTTGTTATTTTTCGGTCGCGATGAATTGAGCCTTCGACGTTCGTTATGTTCTTTTTTTCTTGTATTCTTGAAATCGATACTGCTGTTGTTATTGTTATTTTTTAATTATTCTTCGTTCGACATGAATCGAAGTTGGTTAAATTTTTTCCTTGTATTCTTGAAGTCTTTTACACCTGAGCGACGATTTCTCGTCTTTAGTTTTCAGACATATTTTTTACGCGCGTAAAACTTAATTCTTGCTGTAAAATGTACGGTGGCGCATTTGGATCGCCAGTCGAGATCGTGGCGGTTTTGTTAGCCTGTTTATTCGCTTTACTGTTTACACGCACACCGACCACCCCTTCGCGTGTTTTAACATAGTTCTGAAGCATTGGATATATTTTGTAAACGGCGCACATCCTCAGCGATGTGATAACATTTCTCGACAATTTTTCGTCACCTTGTTCCAAAGAATTTGTTTCTTTTCTTTCTCCTTTTTCGCATTTTCAAAAACTGTGTTGCACACACCCAAGACAATGCAAAAGGTTGAAGTAAATGTATTTCCTTGTAACTGTAACGACTAAAGAGAACAGCTGATCGAAACAAATGGTCGCTCGTAAGTAGCTCGAACTACATCCAGCGCAATGTTCAAAAGGTGGAGTAAATATATTTCGTTGTAGCTGCAACGAGTAAAGAGAACAGCTGATCGAAACAAACGATCGCTATTACGAAGCTCGTACTGCATCCAGCGCGATGTTCAAAAGGGCAAAGTACATATATTTCGTTGCAACCGCAACGAATAAAGAGAACAGCTGATCGAAACAAATAGTCGCTTATATTTGGCTCGGACTGCGTCCAACACAATTTTCAAAAGAACGAAAACAATTGTCGAACAAAAGTTCGACAACAATAAGAGAAAATTGCAAGTACTTCTTGATGGTGTAAAAATCTGAAAAAAATCATGTATACTAAAGGTACTGATAAGATTAATTTGGCATAATAATAATTGCAAAATGTTATTAACAAATTCATCAAGAAATTAATTGGTTAACAAATTACCCGGCAACAAAACTTTCTTTTTTATGAAACTGATTCGTTTATTTTTCTGAATACGTATGAATTTTTTCAGATTTTTAAGTAATCGTTGATTTTTGCTTCCTCATAGAGGAAGCTTTGTGATGGTGAAAAAATTTTTTTTCGAGATTTTAATGAAAACGTGTTCAGAATGTTCCAAAACATCGAAAAA
>JAPYZC010001234.1:0-28215 GCA_030522665.1 Ichneumoninae sp. A BG-2022a | reverse complement strand
CATTTTGCAATTATTATTATGCAAAATTAATCTTCTCAGTACCTTTAGTATACATGATTTTTTTCAGATTTTTACACCTTCAAGAAGTACTTGCAATTTGTTATTATTGTTGTCGAACTTATGCGAAGTCAGCGCGCAGCGAGACTCCCTACTTAAAAACCCACTAGCAGTAGACATTCACGAATAAAAGAACGCATAGCTGAGCAGAACTGCGTTCAAGAACGCACCCTTTAATTTTATCACAAATCCGCTCTGATAAGCGTTCGTGTGTTATCAAAACGGAGCAAATGTATCTCGCTCAAAGAATCGGATGCACCATTGGCAATTTAAAAAACCCACTAGCAGTGGACGTCATAACTGAAAGAATGCACAGCCGAACAGAACTGCGTACAAGAACGCACCCTATCTCTGATAACTGCTCGGCGACCGCCACCCGTACACGGATAGCGTGTCAACGTTGTCAGCTCTTCTCTTACCTCGTCCGAATCAATCAACTCGAAATGATAATGCTGCCAATGTCAGAGACAATCACAGATAACATGTGCCAAAACTTGAATGAACGATTCGGGTATTACCGCAGAAATCTGTGTCGGTTTTTGCGGTCAAATTTTCTAAAGTCAAAAAACGTATCCTGGATAAAAAATTTCATACATTTTTCGTTTCTTTGATTATTCTTATCATTTTAATGTACCGGCATTCCACATCGTGTCCAGTTTTTTTTTTTACGCCCGGTGTTCGATCGAAACCGGGAAAGGTCGAACGGAAACGTTGAAACGGAATTCTAACGGGACAACATTATCGCTTTCATTGAAATATTACTTTGCAAATATACAAAAAAAATAGTCGAAAATTGAATTTTTTATATCGCTTTCTCATAAAAGTTGAAAATTGAAATTCTCATATCGCTTTCTTGCAATGTCCCTTTATTTGCGAAACTTCTATGAGAAAGCATTTTCGGTATTTCCAGTTTATTCTGTGGAAGAAAAAAAAAAAAAAAAAAATTACACAAATTGGTCTATGCCAATCCGTGTCGTTATTTTTTTCCCACGCGTATTCGATACTGAAATAACTAATTTCAATATCGAATACACGTAGGTCGACAAACCGTTGTTCCATTATCGAACAACAGGGTCTTATTTGGCGAATCCGCAAGTCACAAAAACAAAGAATTCTTAGAAACCCATCAGTTTTATTGTCGCTCACGACAATTCCACATTGCATAATCGTTATTCGGTCCTGCGAGCAGGAATATTATACAAAAGAAAACAAAAATATGTTCCTTATCGACTAATCTTAATCTATCGATCCGCGGGTCGCGCGATCGCGCATCGGTCCGTTGATTACAAGATTGTAACGACTAAATCACACGCAATTTATTCGCTCTCGACTCTGAGTTAATTATTATCGGTTATCAGTCTTATATTACACAATTAGATTACAAGGATCTATACTGTAAACACCTACAGTTACGTTTAATCGGGATGAAGCAACTTTGTCGAAGACAAATCGTAGCCGCCAGTGATCCAACGTCGGTCCGTCGCGTTTATTGGTCATCGGAAGTTTATTCGCCGCGGATAATAAACTGTCCTGTGGTTAGAATTACAAATGTTCCTCCGACAATAATTCCGGCGACCCGACGAGCTTGAACTTCTCTCGTCGGTGACCCGCTGTTGGCCTCCCGACTCGCGAAGCGCCGGCTGTTCGCCGGCTAATGTTTCATAATTTATCCGGTAACGCTCGTTACAACGGGAGAAAAAAAATAGAACGAGTTCTTTTTTTTCCTCTTAAGGCTACTTGCTGCAAGCTATTAATATCCGTTCCGCATCAAGTCTCGGTCGTTTTCTCCCGGCAGTCAAAGTCTCGCTTTCTCTTTCTCTCACTAACCACTCGTACGCTCGCTTACGTACTTCGGAGACGCAATATTTACTTCTGGCTTTTGCAATCACTGTTGTTCTCAATGTCTTTTTTGTCGATAGATTCGTCGCGATTGGCGTTCTCGTCCTCCTCCTCGTGTATCTCGCTGCACGAATTGAGACGAGACTTTCCTCTTATGTACGCTGCTAGTCTTCTTCTTCTGCTCTCCTTGCACAAATGACAATTGTCCTTCGACTGAGTCTTGGATAACTGCTGCTGACGAGGGCAGTATATGGACGAGGATTTTCCTGCAACACAAAAGTGAAATCGGCTCGTTCAGTAATCGTGGGGGAAAATGAAATGGACAAAAATAGTACATTACGATACTAGTGCGAAAAAACTTTTTCTGACGAGTGTTGCAATCACACGGGTTAAGGTAGTCCTTGCGAATAGTTCGCAAGCACTTCGCACAAGTTTCAGAGAAATGAGAGGGAATTACAAATACTTCTCGTTGGTGTACAATTCTGAACAAAATCAAGAATATTAAAGGTGCTGAAAAGATTAATTGTGCATAATAATAATTTAAAAGTGTTATTGACAAATTGATGATAAATAAAATTGTTATGCACTAAAATTAGTATGCAAGATGGATCTTTTCAGCATCGTTAATGTACTTGATTTCTTTCAGATTTTTATACCAACCAGAAGTGTTTGCAATTCCCTCTCATTTCTCTGAAACTTACGCGAAGTGTGAACACTATTCGCAAGGACTGTCTTAAGGAAATCGCACGAGTTAAGGAAGCGCACGAATAGTGTACAACATTTTATTTTTCAAGGTGCGCAAATTATGTTTTTACGCGAAGCGTCTGCAAATCCGTGGATTTTCCCACGCGAAGCGTCTGCAAATCCGCGGATTTTCCCACGCGAGTGATATAAAAGAATGCCAAGATTTTCAGGATAGACCACCGAGTGGGTTCGACAGAATGAGATATTCTTAATGACCGCGCATAACGCGTCGCGAGGAGGAATTCCGCCGGCACCGTTCAGTGGAAATACCGGTTCTCGACGATACCGGCTCAAAGTGGTAGCATCGTTTACCCGACACTTCATTTTTTAATTTTCTATAATCGGCCCGAGTCTACGCGATGTGCTTTGAAAATTTCACTAAAGAATCTATCGATATTTGCATTCCAGCTTCACGAGTTTACGAACAGATCTGCGCATCCGGCAACGACGAGCCGTCCGGACCGAGTCGGCAAATGCGCGGCAACGAAAGCGTGGACGATACGTTTTATGTTCGCGACGAGAGCCTTGGGGATCGTCGGGAAAATCAGCAGGAACCTTGGAGTCGCTATTGTCTATCGTTCTAGACAACGCAGTCCGAGCGAATTATAACTATTCATCGGTAACGGTCTAGCTGGGTCACGACGCAGGTGACGAACTACGTGCGGAGGCGCACGCATTTTGTCGTCTGTATATATATATAGATATATACACGTCGAACGCAAGGCTGGCGCAGAGGAGGTTGCTCTCCGGACGAGGTTTCAACTAGGCTGCTCGCGCGTACGTGCGAGAGTGCACGGAACGGAGAACACAATTTATTTGCGCAGTCCCCGCACGAGACGGCTCGGCCTCGTTCTCCCTTTTACAAACTGAAACACGCGGCTTCGTAGAGTCTCGCGGGCGGGAAAGGAGAGCGAGAGAGAAACCCTTCGAAATATCGCGTGATAACGCGTAGGCTTGCGTAATAAAATTCGCACATTTGCGGCACAACAACAACTATCTTCGAAGCACATGAAGAACCGGTATTGCCACATGCACCGCGGCGGGCAAAAAAAAAAGATAAAGGCACGAGTGCAAAATACAAAATAAACTAGAGGCGTATCTCGTGTTTATTCGTATAATTAAGCGGCGATACGGAAACTAACACAGTTACCGGTGGTTGCTCGATTAAAACTGGACGAAAATAACTCTCGCTCTCCGACCTTCGGCGCCGCAAAGGATTGATCCTCTTTCTGCGGTCGTCGAATCGAGCCGGTTTTTAGCAACGTTCTTCTTTACTTTTTTTCTTCTCTTTTCATTTTACAATTCTCTCTTTCGTTTCTCATCGTCCGTATTATTCTCGTGCGTTCGGAATCGTCGCGCCTGCTGAGACGTCCGGCCGCTGTAAATATAAAATGCCGATACCGCAGTGTCGTATTTCGGATTAAGAAACAAAATATGTCCCTCTGTTATCAGCGAGATTATTTTAGAGCCGAAGGCTAATTCAGTAGAGCAGACCTCGAGCCACGCACTTGCACACTCGGCTGCACAAATAGAATTGGGTTTACGGCGAGAGCCAACGCTTCGCTTAGGCTTTTGTAAATTTGATCTCTTTTATGCTGGACGATTTTTTTTTCCTCTGGTCATTCCGGATAGACAAACGGCGAATTAACACGGGGGAAAACTCGATAAGTCCGGCGAGAGCCAACGCCTCAGTTAGGCTTTTCTAAAATCCATCTCTTTGGTGCGACATGAGTTTTTAAAATTTTTTTTGCTCCGGTCATCCGGGATAGACGAACAGCGAATTAACCCAACGGAACTAGACGGCCCGGCGATAAGTCCGTTCTAATCGACCCTTGCGAACTCTGCTGTACAAATAGAATTGGGATTACGGGGAGAGACAGCCCCTCCGTTCGACTTTTGTAAATTTGATCTCCTTTATACGAATTTCCGCTTTTTTTTTATTATCCCGGATGGACAAACGGCGAATAAACTCAAGGGAACTAGACGGTCCAGCGAATAATTCCGTTCTAATGGAGCCGTGCGCGACCTCGTGCGATATCTAAATAGTCACGTTGTCGGCTACAGGGTCTCGCGAGAACTCATGCACTCGTACGTTGTTAATTTTTCTTCCGCTTTATCTTTCTTTTTTTCCGAGTCGTACAATGTCTCGTCCAACCCAGTCTATGACTCATGGCTCTCTACGTCTGCGTCCGGTACATAAAAAAAAAAGAAACCACAAGATAGCAAGCTTAAATTAACTTATGACGTATGAATCTTCAGTGCACTTTTGTTTCTAACATTCTAACTACGTTCTTCTTCCTCTTGCAGGCTCGTCAATGAAGCACTGCGTGCTCGGACTCTTAATTGAAACGTTTACCAGTTACGACCGTTGAATTCTAATGGACAAAACGCAACCTACCATAATTGAAGTAATCCTTGTTCCAGGGTTGTTCGTAGTCTCGGTAGACCGGTGCTCTGAACGAGTTGTACGTCAGTACTTCCGGCATGTAAACAAGATCCATTTCTGCTCTTACTCGACGCTGCCCTCCGCGTGCGTTTCTATCTCGTTGATCGAAGCGTTGATTCGCAGGTTTCCTCCTCGAACCTCGACGACCAGTTGGCGATTTTTCTTCCTCACTGACCGCTCGATATTTTGTTTCAGCCTCGACGCACGGACGGAGTGAAGAATGTCACCGTTCCTGATGTACTTTCCTTCGAGCTGCCGAATTCAGGCTGTGGCAAATTTTCGAGTCCTTGCTGCGACGCAGTTTCAGCGGGAACATAGCTTCCTCGAAGAACCTCGATCGTTCGGTAGTCCGTTATATCAGACGCGAATCCGTGGATCTCTTCGATCGAATACTCGTCAACGACTTCCGGAGCTTATCTTCTCACGCTCAAGGATCTCCCTCCGCGAGCTCTCTTCCTGCACAACTTCTAATCTCCCACGTTTGATTCGTCTCGGCCCTCGTGCTAACGAGTTAAACGTGCGAGAGCTCTCACGATTCTGACGAATGTTATCGTACGCTGTGTTACTTTTAACTAAAGCGTGGACAAGACGCGCATAATGTTTACCCGCTCTCTACAAAGATCCCCACCCCTGCGACCTTCCAAGTTCCCCTCCAAATCCACCGTTTCCATCTCTCCTCGGCCCGCTCACCGCCGACCACAGATCGCAATGGCTACAACGCTCCAACTCCTCCGTATATGCTCACGACAATTTATCGCACCGCACGTGACGTGTGCTTGTGTGCACCTATCCTGCGATACACGCACTGTGGAATTTTTTTTTACACAGCCTTTTTTTTATGATTTATTCTTTTTTTTCTACCTCGCAGTCATCTTAGGGAAAACGGCCTCCTGCTTTTCTTCTTTCACTCTTCTTTTTTTTCGCCGCGTCCATTCCCCCCTCGAGATCTATCTTTGCCAGAGCTCTCCCACGTCCCGGCGCAGCTCGTGTTCTCCTCGCCGCGCTCGACCACTCGTTGCGTCGTTTAGTCAATAAGGCCAAGATCGGTTATTTCGAGAGTAATCCTATTTTGATGTTACGTCGGTAGTAACGAACTCTCTCCCTCACTCGGCCTCCCTCCGGCTCGAATTTTGCGGCTATTGGCGACTGCGAAATCTCTTAAGTACGTCGTGTTTGCTAATCGGACTCTCGTTTATTATCTTCGTGCAATTGTTGTACAAAAACCCGAGGCAAGGACTGTCAACCCGTTCGTCCCGCATGCCGTTTCTACTATCTCGCTATATCTGAGAAGATAATGGAAACGGACAGTATCCCGATAAGTGCTGTACCAAGTCCTCCACCATTCTCGAGTACCTGCTAACAGATAGTCGACTAAACGTCGCAGGACTTTAGTACGTTGATCTCGTCATGATTAGCAGAATTCTCTTTTTTTTTACTTCACTTTTTTGTACATTGTCCTCTACCGGCTTTTTTGCGATCTACTTGACCCGAGGCTCGTCCTCGAACACTATCTGTATTCTTGTCGAGAGATAATCCACTTGTCGAAAGTGGAACTCTTCATGACCCTGAAGATATCTGCACGACACGAAAAGATTGTCAAAAATGAAATATTTTTGACAATCTTTTTAAGTGCACTGTTTCGAGAAGAAAAAAAAATTGTTCACTCGTTGTATTTTATTATCCAAGTGAAATTCCTCGAGCGAAGTTTCATCTAAAAAATTCCATCTTTGGCAATCTTTGTCATGCACAGTTTCGAGAGGAAAAAAAATTATTCACTCGTCGTATTTTATCGTTAGCGCAATGGAAAACACAACCATTATAACTTGACGAAATTTAGTCTTGCACAGATATCTTCGGAGTCGTAACTCTTAAGGGTACCGGAAAATCGTTTGGGACAAGGATCGCGTATTTATTCTTCTCTTATCTGTAACCTGAATATCAAAAAATTTCATAGCTAACAGATAGTCGACTAAACGTCGCAGGACTTTAGTACGTTGGTCTTGCCGCGGTTATAAGAATTCTTTCTTTTTTATGTACCTTTTTTTGTCCTCTAACGACATTTTTTGCGATCTACTTGACCCCATCTTCGTTCTCAAAGAGTATCAATTTTTTTGTCGACGAATAATCCACTTCTCGAAAGTGGAACTTTGAAGGGTGCCAGAGAATCATCTGGGACAAGGATGGCGTATTTGTTCTTCTCTTATCTATTACTCAATTCAGCGCTCGAAACATGAATACGTGACACATCCGTGTCTATTCGCGTTATCTCACATTCCACGTTTTTTCTATTTCGTAGATTGTTAATTGTACTATTATTTGCGCAGTTTGTATCGACTCGATGTCTGCCTGATCTTAGGAATGTTTTTTTATTCCAGGTAAAGCCGCCGCTATTCTCGTTATCGCATGAGGAAGGCGGAGAGACGGTGGGCGTTCGTGCGAGGATGATTTTTGCGTCGGTACCGATCGATGCCCGGCCGGCTCTGTCGCGACTCCGATACTTTTATTGCCCGGAAGGCCGAACAACAAGACTCAACTTCGCGCTTCGATAATTTTATATCGAGGACTGAGAATTCGAGAGGGTTTTATTGCAATGCCTCAATGGTTTTATTGCGAGGCACAGGAATTGTAGCCTTTCGATTCTCAGCCGTCGACATCCTTCGGCGCCGACGTGAATCATCGACGAATCGAACGCCGAAGACAACTTTTGTTTACGTGACTGAGACCGAAACTTCGCGCTACGATCTAAAACGACGCAAAATCATTCTGCGACGCAGAGAGCTGTTTCATCGTCTTTTTTACTTCCAAACGACGAGACGGCACGGTGACTTGTTTATTTCGTAGCTGCCAAGATTTCTTATTAAACCACAAAATCCAGGATGCGGAATAGATTGAAACGATCGGGTTTTATTCGTCCCGTGATTTACCGTTAAACCAGGCCGAAGCTGTGTTCGTTCACGTGAAACTTCAGTCGAGCCAAAAACAAAGAACAAAAAATGTTTAACGATTATCGATGACTTTAATTTGAGCCAAAAATTCTATCGGAGTCGCGATGAGCGTGGAAAAAAATGCATCAATATAAATGGTTTAATATTTATATTTTTATTGCAAAGTCGGTTATAGGTTCATTGGTAAAAAAAAAAACGTGTTAAAGATTATCTCAATCTCGCGACAAGCTCGATGAAAGATAAAAGTTAATCGTAATCATTCATGCAGATGAATGACTGAACGCTGGAGAAATTACCATCTCCGCGTTAACGTCGCTAATGCAGATCAGTGATTGAACGATGAAACGATACAATCCCGATGCGATAAAGTCACTCTCCGCCATTCCAATCTCACGCAATTCGGTTCGTTTTTTGCGTTGTACAAAAATTGCCCGCACCGATCGCAATCGGTACTTGCGAGGTCGATGGCTGGATTACTGATATCCCTGAGTGTCTACGTTCGCCATTAAATGTCGGAATACTGCAGGATTTATGATTTTTGTTTAGCGTATGATAAGGAAAACGTAGCTTTGTTTATAATGCACACCAGCTACGTCAAATGTTATTGCCAACCGTGGCTTCCTTAATTGGTACGTTTATATTCATACGTTTATTACTGTCTGCATTGGAAAAACACTACAAAGAATTTTTTTCATGTGTAACGTCACATCGGGTTTGTAAATATCACTTTTATACCGAAAGTGACGTCATGAAGAAAAACTTCATTGTGACGTTACTTCCGGAAATACTTCACTTCCAGTCAAAAAATTAGATTTTCGAACGGAAAATGACGTTACAGAGAATTAGATTTTTTTCCCCCTAGAAAGTATTTCGAATGCAGCCTGTGACATACACGTGTGAAATTGAGGAGTACTGGAAAGTGGATAAATTAACATTTGTGATATATCCCAAATGCATTTAGAAGTCATCTCGAATGTAGCCAGCGGCAGAAACCTATAAAGTAAGAGCATGTGCAATACCACAGTCGATAATAAAAGCTATAATCAACTTTTCTCAGCTTTCTCAACTTTCAAAAGAAAAGTCTCATCGGAAGCCGAGATGATATCCGTTTCCGATGAGACTTTTCTTTTGAGAGTACATCGAGAACCTGTTAAAAAAGTTGATTACAGTTTTCGATACCCACAAAAACAAAACTTAAGGAACTCACAAAAATGCTGCCTTTTGCCTGAATGATCATCAGTTGTTTTCTTGCGTTTCATGCTGTTCTTCTTTTTCTTTCCAGGAAAGTTTAGGTGGAAATTCCCGAACCGCGATGCTGGCGACCGTTTCGCCTGGAAGCATTCATCTGGAAGAGACTCTGGCGACTCTCCGATACGCCTGTCAAGCCCGAGCCATTGTTAATCGCGTTCGGATTAATGAGGATCCACACGACAAGCTTATACGGTAAGACTCGTATCGCCCTCACGTGGGTACATCGTGATAAAAGGATTTTCTATTGAGCCAAAAGCGTGTTAAGGGTACCGTCGCACTTGCGGACGGGTTCGTAAAAACGGGAAAAGTTTCGGAAAAAATAAAGCTGGAAAAAAAAGAGCCCGTATCGTCGTCGTTGAATAACAAAAGCGCGTAAATAAAAAACAGTATCTTTACTAGAGCGGCTAATGCGTTTACTCGCACACAAATCAATCAACGCGTTTAAGTTCAGTTACTCTCTAACTAACAGTAATTCGTGGTACAAGTACGATAAAGCAAACTTTATACTTACTTGTTAGTCCGCGCATAATGTTCGCTAAACCGCACTAGTTTGGCATTAGTACATTTCGATAAGAGTGCGAAAAAACTTTTTCTGACGAGTGTGAGTTTGCAGCACGAGCCGCAGGCAAGTGTTGCAATCACACGAGTTCAGAAAACGTTTTTCGCACGAGTGTCGAACAAAATTTTAATTCACAAGGTGTGAAAAACCGCCATTTTCCCACCGAGTGAAATAAAATATTTTTTGTAGCGAATGCAGGAGAAATTCTACTCCGCGCCTGCTGATCGTGTCGCTGTACAGCAAGGCCTACTGCGCATGCGCCGTATTTTACGCACGCCGAAGCGTGCGTAAAGTGCGTGTGTAAAATAAGATCGGACGGATCTGTGTATGCGCCGGGTATTTATAGTACACTAAGTACTTTTCATGTATAAGTTACATAAAGTTTATTATCGATCGTACGCGCTCTCGCTTGTTTATCGAAGATTTCCGCTTGCGCTCGATACAATCTCGTCTATCTGCGCACTTCACTCGATTCGCATTTCTCCTCTATCAATATTGCTCGTCGTGCGTGAAGCGCTCGACATCGCTCGACATCGAAGCCGCGCGGGTGTATCTAAAAAGCGTGCTCAAGATAATCCAACAGTGTAAGTTTTTTAGTTTAATTTCCAATACTAATGAAAATTGCTTTTTTCATTGCAGAGAATTAAAAGCGGAGGTACTCCGATTGCGAGGATACGAGAGGCAACTCGGCGCTCCTCCCCGTCGCCTTTTGGTCGACGCCGAGGTTTCGACGAGCGACAAGTCCGACGAGGTCGACAGAAAACAGCAAGAAATTGATAAACTGAGAGATCAATTGAAGCGCACGGAGGAGCAATTGGCGGACACCCAAAAGTATATTTTTATTTTCGCCTTTTTTTGTTTCTTGTTTATGATTCTCTGATAATCCAGCGAAGCGTTCGATGAAAGAGATGGGGTCAGTTATGCGTCCGCCTCTGTAATCCGATGAAAGCTTAATCGTTAGTCGAATACCGTTCGCAGATCATCGCTGGAGAAGTTGCGGGACGCTGAGGAGAAGAAGAACTCGGAATTGAAATTTCTGAGATGTTGCGGAATAGCGGTAGAGATTGATTATCGAGAGAATCGCACGCAGCCTTGTCTCGTTAATCTCGCTGCCGATCCTATCTTGTCAGGTGCGTTGTTGTATCTGATACCCCCGGGTACGGTGCGCATAGGGAGGAGAACCGAACGAGCGACGGGCAAGAGTCGCGAGAGATTGGACATCGTCCTGGATGGTCCTCTAGTCAGGCAGTTACACTGGTTAGTCTGATACGATGGTCGGTGAGAGAGGGAGAAGAGATTCTTCTGGGTGTGACATTGTTGCACGATCGAAAGCCTTTTCCCTGCACTTTCCAGCATTTTCCAAGCACTCTCCAGCACTCGTATTTGTCGATATTTTTTTAAAATTTTTTATTCCGATCGTTACATTAATTCTTCTTTTTGCCTCTAATCGTCGACTCTTATCTCGTTGTGTTGTACGACATGTTCAAGGTTGCAATTATGATTTTTTTACCTGTAAATGTAGAAGTTTTGCTCGCTGATCGCCTCGGCTCGTCGATATCACCGATAAAGTAACTTGGCGTTATCGACGACGAGAACTTCTCTGTGTGATATTGTTGTACGATCAAACCCTACTACTTATCATTATCATTACACTTTCCAGCACTCTCCATCGATATTTTCTTAATTATTTTTTTATTCTAACCGTTACATTAATTGTGTTCTTTATCTCTAATTGCCTGTCACTGTTTGTAACTAATAATCAACATGGAACGAATCGAATGGGTTGGCAAACGCTATTTGGAGAACGGAATGGCAACTAAACTCTCATGTGAACGTGAATTTTGATGAGGGTCGACTCTTATCTGGTGTGTTGCACGTCGCGTGCAAGGTTGAAAATGATTTTTTTTCACTGTAAAAACCGAATTTTTGCTTGCCGATCACCTCGGCTCGTCGATATCACCGATAAAGTAACTTGGCGCTATCGACGACGAGAGCTTTTCCTCATTGAATTTCCTCGCGACGGATCCGACATCGTCCACGATGGTCGTGTAATTTAGACTGGTCGCAGTTTAGACTGGTTATTCTGATCCGAGGAACCGTGAGAGGAAGCGAAGAAGAGATCCTTCTCGGTGTGAAATTGTTGTACGATCGAAAGCCTTTTTCCTGCACTTTCCAGCATTCTCCAGCACTCGCATCTGTCGATCGTTTTTTTATTTATTTTTTATTCCAATCGTTACATTAATTGTCCTCCTTGTCTCTAATCGCCTTCCACTGATCGTAACTAATAATTAACATTGAACGAATCGAATGGTTTGGCAAACACTATTTGGAGCACGGGAAGGCAGAAAACAAAATTCTATTATGCATGTGAATTCTGAAGAGACTTTACTACTCTTATCTCGTTCTGTGCGCGACACGTGCAAGCCTGAAAATTATTATTTTTTCCCTGTAAAAGCCAAATTTTTGCCTGCTCGTTGACGTCACAGCCGATAAAGTAGCTCAGCGCTATTAACGACGAGAACTTTTCCTCATTTAATTTGCCTCACAAATCCGATTGTCTGTTTTGTAAAAAGTAACATTATATAATTCGTGCACATAATTTACACCGATATAATATTTTCGACAGCACCATCGAAAACAAGAACGGCAAACTCGTGTTAACGCCGGAGATTGACGCCGACACTTTTGTCAATGGACAGGTAGTTAATAACGGCCAGCTATTCTCCATACCGTTGAATATACAGTCGGATTTATTGATGTAAAATTTTGCAGATCGTCGCCGGTAGAGTTTTACTGAAGCACGGGGATCGCCTCGTGATCGGCGGCAATCACTACTTCAAGGTCTGCAATCCACACGACGATGAGGCCAACAAGCAAATCGTTACCGGCGAGCCGGTAGACTTTGAGTTCGCCCATCAAGAGATATTAACGATCCAAGAAGAAAAGTCAGTATAGTTTCTGATAATCGGTAAGGTAAACGGCCCAGTTTCCGTCATCTTCAGGGCAGTGAAAGCGGTTGTATTGTCGGTTTGAAAAAACGATTTCAATACATGCATCAAAGCCTTTTGAATGCGGTTCAACTATTATTACAGTTAATTCAGGTTCTAATTATTAAATTACCGTCACTTTTTAGACCTCATGCTGCAGTCTCCGTCACTCGGTACTCAGTAATGTCGGACCGACTACCAAGTTTCTATTTCTATGTCGCTATTTATTGCATCATAGTACAGATATCATTATTTTACAATAATTTTGCCGGTCAGAATGATATCAAAACATTAACTTCAATTTATAATAACCGCAATGCAACAAGTGACGAAAAGTACAGCATAACGTAATTCGGCTTTTTTCTGACCTACTTTCAGTCACGACGACTTTAACACAGCACGTGATCAACAAAACAAATGAATACCAATCTAATCGATAACATGACTCGCACTGACACCGTTGGTATAACTTTTATGTTTTTTAATACTTGCAAATTAATACATTCACATAAGTCGCCATGTGCGTCAGCTAGAAAGCCCCAATAAATTAAACATTCTATGAAAAATATAGTCGTATTGCGGCAATAATCGAAAGTTAAATTCGCTCTGCAACATACCGTCTTTTTTTTAAACAAAAATTGTATTTATTATTGACGGTAACTGGGATAGCGCCGGACACTGGGCGATTTACCTTATGCCCGATAGCCGCACCGTCTCGATTGTGAAACGAGGATTTTCTCTGTGTTTGCAACAGACTGAGAGCCGAGCTCGAGGAGTCCAAGCAGAAAGCGATAAAGGAACTGGAGAACGCCAAGCGGGAGATCGAGATGCAGCTCGGCTCGCAGAAATCGTCGTACGAGCAGGAGATAAAGGTACTCGGCTCGACGCTCGAGACCCAAAAGCTCGCTATCGAGAGCATAAATCGACAGAAGAGGGAGCTCGAGATCGAGAAGGAGGAGCTCGCTCATCAAGTCGAGAAGAACAACCGTATGAGACAAATAATGCCCGAGTTGCCCAATGCGAGTCCCGTCAAGCCGTACCAGTCGAATTTTCTCCAGCAAGTCGAGGCCATTCTGTTCGAGACGACCGCCGATGCGGAAACGGCACTGCGGATGAAACTGAGCGACGACGCGATCAAGGCCGGCGGTGTTAGCTTGCACGAGATGCAGCTGCTCGTCCGCGAAGCCACGGAGAGGTGCCGAGACGTCGGTGTCAATTACGTGAGTATAATCCGACACTTCGTAAACAAGAATTTTTTAAAATAAAAATTATTACCTCGATCCTCGATTCATGCCCTATTGAACAATCTCACCGGTTGCTGTGTAAAAAGTCATCAAGAAGGCTCGTTGGTCTAGGGGTATGATTCTCGCTTAGGGTGCGAGAGGTCCCGGGTTCAAATCCCGGACGAGCCCAATTTTTTTTTTCTTCTATTTCCTACGTTTCACACCCATCTAATAAAATCCCGTATGTTTGTTGATCCTCAACAGGAATTCTATCAGCAACAGATGATAATCGACAAGAGTCTGCAACCGGTCATTCGCGTGCGAGATCGTGAGCGCGGTATGGAGACGATCTGGCAGCCGCTCCACTTTCTCGACTGGATCCATCGACTGCGCGACCACGATATAGAGGACTCGATGAAAGAGTTGCGCAACACAGTGGACGCTTGGGAGTCATACGAGGACAGCGACATGGCCCAGGATTCGCTGAACAGCAGCAGGATATCCGTGAACATGACGCCGGTAAAGAAACAATTGAACGAGAGTCTTCATCATCTGTCGATGGACAGTTCGATACTGGAGAGAACCGGTGTCGACAACGAGACCGCGGAGTCGATAAAGGAGATGCGACGCGACGGCATCGCGAAGTGTCTCGAGGAGATGGAACGAGCGGCAAAGACCCTCAGCAGACTGTGCCATCAGTACGAGAGCAGAGAGACGAGCGGTCGAGTTACGAAATCCATCGATAAAGTTCAAACGATCATCGACAGCCTGAAGACTACTCTGGACCGCAACGCCGGCAGCGACAGCAACGACGAGAGCGAGACGTCGAACAACAGCGGTTTCAACAACACCGTTATTCAGAACTCCGAGACCTCGGCTATCAGCGAAGTCGACCGGAGTACGAGATACTTCGTAACGCCCAAGAGCTCGCCGGACTCACCGAAAAAACGCGGCGAATGTCCCTTTTTATTGGAAAAAGCTCAGACGCCGAAAACAGTCAGGTTCAACGTTAATTAGAGGGGAATAATTCGAGGGCCCTCGTGAAGTCTTGCTCAACTTGTAACAGTCTATTCGACTCGGATACGCGCCTCTCGCGTTCGTTCCCCTGTCCTAGCCAAAGTATTTTATTTATTTCATATTTTTATATGTAAGATATATTTCATCGTATTCGCGTACGATTTTTATACTCGAAAAAAAAAATCAATATACGTTTTAGCGGCGTAGAATATAAAGTACCGTTTATTCGTCGTTCCACGAATAGAACACGTGTTTTTTACCAGTAAAGCTGTTTTTATCTGTTTTTTACATTTCTCGTCATTTTCACAACGAGAAGTGCACTTTACATAAGCGTACTGTGAATATAGAGATACGGTTGTGCATTGCATAATATACTCGATGCCGGATAATTAAATCGACGATTACCGTTGACATTATCGAGAGATCTGTCTGACTCGTGAAGCAGTGCGTTCGCTATAGAGCGGTCTGCTCGTTTGACCTTGCTCACACGTTGTTTTCGTATAGTTTCGACGCTGCAGAGGGCGTAACGCGACTATGTAAATTTTTCCAAATTAAAATTATAAATGAATAATTTATAAGGAAGATAGGAAGGCTGAATTTTAGATAGGGCATCGTAACAATACTACGTTATACGTATATTTTCAAGGTATCGGGTCTTACACGTGCTCAATGCCTCGTGGGACGCGGTGGTGTTTTTAGTCGAAGTAATCTTCAATGTCAACGTCTGGATTTAGTAAATCTTGTCCGTAAACAGTGAGCTCCAGATTATTCAGTATCAAATTCTCGCACATCTCTTCCAAGTCCGTTCCCCCGACGAGAACAAGCATCCTTCCGATCTTCATTACGAATTTCACGTACTCCTGGCCCTTCGTCATTCTCAACAGCATCTCGTAGTTCCGATCCAATTTCTGTCCGGTGTAAAGGCCGAGCAGAGCGACCTCGTAGCCGAAGAAGTTCGTAACGTGGAAGAACTTAAGGCGGGGCCAAAGATCAACGTAAGCCGAAATACTTGAAAACCATTTTACTCCGAAACAGTTTTGTAAAATCAAAAACGACGCAGGCCTCACTGCGTATGTGATTAACGCAGTGCGCTCCGCGATTCGTTTATCATTTTATAGAATCATCGCGGAGAAAAGTGGATTCAAAATTTTTACTCAGTCTATCTCGCACTCGTGCGTGTTTAGCCTCGACGGGACGCGGTGATGTTTTTAATCGAAGTAATCTTCAATGTCGATGTCAGGATTTAGTAAATCTTGTCCGTAGACACTGAGGTCCAGTTTATTCAGAATCAAATTCTCGCACATCTCTTCCAGATCAGTTTCCCCGATGAGAACGGCTCCCTGCATCCTCCCGTTCTTCATTACGAGTTTCACGTACTCCAGGCCCTTCGTCATTCTCAACAGTATCTCGTAGTTCCTATCCAATTTCTGTCCGTTGTAAAGGCCGAGCAGAACGACCTTGTAGCCGAAGAAGTTCGTGACGTGAGTGAAGAGCTCGAAGCAAAAGTCCTGGAGGAATTCGTCCTTTCTGAAAGTGGAGAACATCGACTTGGCGGCGTAACGACCCATCTGGTGCGCCTGAGTCCAGAGTCTCATCTGAAACCAGTGTTCGGCCAGGTCCCAGCCCGCCGTGCAGACATCGCCTGCAGCGTAAACATCCCTCTCCGAGGTTTCCATCTTCCAGTCCACGAGGTATCCTCCGTCGTCCCCTTTGCGGAGCTCCTCCAAACCGGGCAGGTCCGAGTTTGGCGAGACTCCCGTTGCCGATATTATAAAATCGCAGCCCACGACCTTCTCGTTGGTGAGCTTCGCGTAAACGGGCCAGTTCTCGTCGGGACGCTCGTCGATCTCCGCAGGCTCCAAAATACGGGAAATTTGGCACTGATACTCCACGCTGATTTTTCTGGGAGTGCTGGAATCGCCCTGGAGCGTCAGCGCGTTGAGCCAGTCCGGTCCCAGAGCGGGCCCCGCACCGCTTATACGACCGTCGATGACCGTGTACTGGATTCTCTTGCTCGGCTTACTTTTCTTCCCGGTGTCTGTCTTGGCTTCGGATTCGATCAATTTGTCCTGGAAAAACTCTGCCGCACCGGGGTCGACGAAAGTCGCCGCGATGTGTTTGTCCTTTATCACCCAGACCACCTCGATTCCGCTGACCTGGTGCACGAGCTCCGTCGCGATACCCCCGTTTCCCACTACCATTACTCTCCGCGCCTTCGATATTACGTTCGACAAATTTTCCACAGATTCCGTATCTCTTATCCCAATAACGTGCTCATTGTTCTCGCAGATAAGCCGTGGCTTTCCGCCGGTACACACGCATAGTTTCTCGTATCGAACGATCTTTCCGTTCCGCGTCTCGAGGCTCTTCTCCTTTAAATTTATCTTCGTCACTGTGTCCTCGATGACCCTGACGGACGGATGTGACTCCGTCAGTGTATCGCCGTGCCGCTCCTCCACGTCGAACCTCGTCAATGTTGTTCCGAGCGGCACAACGTTCGTAACTGCTTTTATTAGTGTACTCGCCGTTATCAATATTGTTTGTTCATCCGGGGCGAGAAATGCTAAACTCTCCGCACACGATACTCCGGCTATACCACCGCCTATTATGACGAACGTCGCTTTTTCCGATTCCTGGCTCATTTTTTTTTTTACGACGCGTTCGCCGAACCCGCTATAAAATTTAGTTGGCCTGCTCTGCGGATTCCTCAGACTTGGGTTCGCGCTTGTACCAGTCCTTATAATTGTACTTTCTGAACGGCACATCGAACGCGATCGTCCCGTAATCTTTGGCTCTGATGAACGCTATCATAAGATTCTGATGTTGTCTCTGGCAAATACCAGTCGTTCTGAAAGTACAAAAAAAATACGATAAAATATCGAACTCCCATCGTCGACGATTTCGCGTGATATATGCGTCGTACTTGTAGCTGAGTATCTCTCCGTTATACTCGGATATGAATTGCTTCAATAAGGCGATGTTCCTGTGGTCCAGAACAAGGTACTCGTCCCTGCATATGGGACAAGGGTTACCCGTTGAGATGATTCCTTGTCTCTGCAACAGCAATAATTTATTAAAATAAAATTAATGAAACGCATTACCGGCCACAATAATTGAATCCGAGACAATAAAACAATTTAAAAATTGAGTCGACAAACACTTGGCTACATAATGGTACCTTTAAAAAAATGTAGATAATGACAAGAATAATGTAATAATAATAACAAGAATAATAATAATCATACATGCTGTCCAATAAAACGTCTGTGCGAAATTCAAAGACATTCAAGGACAATTTCTAAGACATTTCTGGGTTGTGATTCGACATTTATAATAAATGAAAATATGCACATCGCGCGCGACATATAAAATAACATTTACTTTCATAACCGTTTTTGTTTACATTGGAGTTGGTTCAAAAAAAAAAAATACTCACTATGCACAAATATATGTGTATCTCAGTGAAACTGGCCTACACATTGTTTGCAAGTGTATCGATGAATAAAGCCCTGGGGTTGCGGATGCTCGTCCGTAATACACATTTTCAAACAAGATCAAATTTGCCAGGAGATCAAATATTCAAGGACATCGGGTGAAATTCAAAGACATTCCAGGACTTTTGCAAAGACTGGTAAAGTTCAAGGACAGTTCCGAGACTTAAAGAACTTCAAAAACGGCTGGACACCATGTAATAATAAAGATCATCATCCAGAGAAGAGTCATTGTGTCTGCTACGAAATGGACTTACGATACAAGTCTTTCGTGTCTTCCTAGGCGGGTACATGCCCTTGTGGTTTCTCCTGTACAACTTCCAGACTGGGTTGTTGCCGTAGGTCTCTTTGTAGGCTGTAAATTAAGGGTAATTTGATTGAGTACAAAATCCAACAAAGTAATTTTTATTCCTGGGATATTTACCGTCACTGGCAAGGTATCTGATGCTGGTCTCGAGGGGAATGGAATTTCGTCTGTCCTTGGCTGGATCGATAGGTTTCTCCTCAAGCTTGGGTTCCTCGCCCTCCTCTTCGTCCTGCTCCGAAAAGAGCGCACTACCACGATAAATGCACCTGACCGGTACAGCCTAGATCGAATCGGGGTTTTAGATGATTCGATGATTTTCGTACAATTGTTGTCATTTGTTAATTACCCTGTTGATGAAGCCGGTCCGGAAGGCCGTCGCGGCGGCTTGCAAGCCGACAAACACGAGTGACATTGTAGAATCGTAGTTAACTTTATGTTAACTGTAGTATATTTACGAAGAAGGTTACGGAAGACCCTTCGGCTCTCCCGTTATCGAAGTTGCGAACCGCTGTTCCCCGTCCGGACCGGACGCTCGGCGACTCGCGTAGTCTTTTTCCACAATGCTGCGACTCCGATCGCATTCCGGCAACATTTTTTTTTCACGGTCCGATACGAAATTAAACGTGCAGTAATTTCTCTCGTATTTATTGATAAAGAACATAATTCGTCTGTGGAATTCGTTTCTTTATTAATGAAAAACATAAAAAAAACGAGTCAGACGATCGCTTGAGTCCGCGTCGATGTTCGGAGGTAGATACGGAAGTCAAAGAAAGTTCCATTTTACCGACAATGTTATATTTATATTCGCAATAGTTTGTACGTTCTGTGCGAATAGGCATATTCCTCTTTAGACATATCGCGAGACAATATTGTTTGAATTACGATCGGGAGAGATTGATTCGTGTGCGCCGAGACTCGTAAAATGTAGTGGGAGAAGCAGTGGGTTGAACGTGATTTGACTCCAGTTTCGCTCACAGGCGTACTTCCTGTTTGGTCGTGGCAGCTGGTGCTACGTAGTTAGGTGAGAATATTATTTCCTTTACAAAATTCGCGTTTAATTCGAGGCTCGAGCGGCTGGATATATCGAGAAACACGAGGCAAAGGTAACGGATTCATAATACAACGGATTTTTTATTTCAGATGGCAGATCTCCGAGAAGATATATGCGGATTTTCGACAGACTCGTTAGCATTCATCGAACGAGAGGGGACAGAGAGCCTGCTAGTCTGACACGGAAAAAGGGGTCTCAGTCTGCTATCGTGTATAGGAAATTATTGATTTCTTATACATTGCTGTGAACATTTGTTATCCATAAAAAGGATTTAATTGTTGACAAACTAATGTGAGTGGCTTGGCTCGATTGGTGGTAAATAAGAGCGAGAACAAAAATATCTACCTAGTTAATAGAGATTGAGGGAGAGCGAGAGAGAGAGGAAAGGGAGAGGGGAAATGGCTATCTCGAGACAGGCCGTAAACTTTTGGGCGGGGCAGCGGATTGTATTTGCGAGCAAAAGCACCTACCACGCGCGTATATCTGCAATTGCAGAGTCGAATTAATTCGTTATAAAAAAGGAAAAACGCGATATATACGGGGAAGGAAAAACCGCTCGAGATTGGGAGAGCATAACGTACGTTTTTTTTTCGTTCGTATGGAATATATTGGACTGCCAGCGCAGCAATGAAGATACACGATGTTGCTGCAACGTTACGGAAAATAATCGCGATAACGAGGCACGTTGCCGCGTTCAGCTCGAGAAAAAAAAAAAAAAAAAAAAAAAAAAAAAAAAAAAAAAAGAAATTCGTTCGATCGAATATACATAAGATTTATTTTGGAGTTAGCGAAAAGTATAGCAGTCGTGATATATATTCTATAAATAGAACGAGCCGATGGTGATGCGAATGCGGTGGGACGAATACGTGGCGCTGATTGGTTGAGGAGGGGTCGAAAACTGGGATAAACTCGGATGCGAGTGGTCAGTGGGGCAACGGTAAAACGAGCAGTGGGTATGCGCAATACGTGTGCGCAGAGGGGGGCTTTACCAACGCGCAGTGCCAGTCGGCTACCGAGCGAGTTCCGTCTGCGAGAGGGCTCGATTTAGCATTCTCAGTCATATTAATTGCCGTCTTTGGCCGATTTTAGATTAACGCATTGCCGCGGCCACGCGTCTCTTTACATGCCGACTTGGTTGAACATATCATTTGCGACAATCAAAATTCATCTGGTAGGACAATATTCCATCGAAATTCATTCATTTTTTTTTCCTCTTTACTCGTGACTGAACACGGTCCCGTATGGATCGTTGCGGCGATGCCTCGCCTTGCTCTCTTTCCACGAGCCCTTGCCGTTGTCGCTCGCAAATACACTCCCGATACCCAAACGCCCCCTCGTCGAGGCTCGCGATAACGATGAGCGAAAATCAAAGAAAAGTTTTCCAATCGAATTCATTAAAGTAACATTTTGCTCGATCGATTCGTCGAAGAATCTTGCGTTTTGCCAAGCCGGAGAGAAAAATGGCGGCTCTAACGAATAAGTGCTACGTTCCTATACGAGGTCGTTTCGACCCTCGCCGATACAGCCAATGTGAAATGCAACATTTTTTTTTTCTTCTGTCTTGTTACAGATTTCAAATAGGATGTTTCGATTATCGTGGACTCTCGTCGTGTAACGGCATCAACGAGGATTTCACCGAGCGTCATCAAAATGGTGAGTCCTTTATATTATTTTTTGTAATATATTCGCAGACTTCGGGTCTCTTCGGGCGGACATGTTTGTTTCGTTGCGAAATACGACGCGACGCGGCGCTGCCGGAGGAGAACGTACGTCGCTGCGGAGTGGTGGGGTCGCGGGGATCAACAACCTTGGATGAATTAGTATCTGATGTCCTATTTACGCGGAGTAGCGTCGGCGGACGTCACGTGCTTCCCTCCTCACGGGCCACACAAGGCGGATCGAGTCTTGCCTACGCGGCAAGCCGATCACCTCGTGTATTTTTTTTTTGTTGCTTTTTTTTTTTTTTTATTTCTTCTTTCATCACATCGTTCCATCTCACCCACCTACTGGCAAATTATTCACTACTTTATTATTACTCGACAATAATAAAACGCGCTACGATGACGAAGGTAACTTGAAATAAAGTTGCATATTGTCAGATAGGCAAATTCTTTGCGATCCATAAATCGATTTATGAACACTGTCCGTGCACATGTGTTCGGGCAAAGACACGGTGCAAATTTATTTACCCAGACGCAGATTTCTATGAGTTGTAGACTTACTTTCGGTAAATCGAAATAATAATTGTATATAGTAATAAAATGCTAATAACGAATATAGCATGTCGAGACACACAAGTTTATCCGTCCATTGGAAGGCTCGTGTGAAATTTTTAAACATGACATGCGAAAGCAATAATTTCAAGGACTCTGAACCATTGGGCGGTTGTATTCCATGAGCCGAACTTTCTGATATGCGTCCTACACTTTCGTTAATTAAACTCTACGACCCAGTCGCGATTTCTCCAGCCACACCGTTAACAAGATATCTCTGTGTATTCTTACAGCCACGTATAGATCCATTTCAGTTGCTCAAGTGCCTCAGCGTCTTGCTGGGGCCTTCGGGTGGCATCAAGAGCAAAGAAGAAGTACATCGCTTGGCAAATCTAATGACCAAGTTCTCCAAGAAACTTGTCTCCAAGTGTATCTACATCCAGATATTGAAGACGACCGACACCGAACTTTTGAGCCAGTAAGTAAACGCGACCCTCGCGTTCGACACGCGGCTCCCTTTAGCAAAGATATTCGTGGTGGCCGCGGTCGGAGAAAAAAGCGGAAAAGTCAGGGAAAAAAAACTTGTTCAAGGAAAAGTCAGAGGATTTCATAATTGCTCAAGGAAAAAGTAAATTGTCGCCAAAATAAGTAAAAAAGTACATTAAAAAACCTTACAAACAATCAAAATTAAATATTAATACAATAAGTAGGTATTTTCATTTGCATAATTAATTTAAAAAAATAGAATTCGTTGAAAGTTTGGTCAGGAAAATTTTTGAATTGGTCAGGGAATTTAAAAAATCGGGAAAAAGAAAAGGATAAAAAGGGAAAGTCAGGGCATTTTTTTCCGAGAAAAACAGAAAAAACGGCCACCATGATATCGCAATTTAACCGACGAACTCTGAGTATATTCTCTCGCGGTAACGCGGCATGTTGAGACACCCGGCTTATTCCAAACTTGGATTGTCCGTGTGATACAACAGTATAAAACATGCCAGATTAAATGGACTCTGAACCATTGGGCGGTTGTAATCTATGAGCCGTACTTACTGATATGTGTCCGACAGAAATAAAAATTTAATTAAAACAAAAAAAAAAGAAAATCAAACAAATTTTTAGAAATTTCAATATAAAAAAAAATGTTTAAACAAGAAGAAAAATACAATATGTATTAACCGTTGACGCGAAGAAGTATCGAACTCGGTTGAAAACGTAATCTCGCTAATTGCAGGTTCATGGACGCGGGAGGTTGGAGCCTGATTCACATGTGGCTGACCGACGGCATAGTAGCGAAAAATTGGGCGCTGATACAGGAGCTCCTGGAGCTGTTGCACCTGTGTCCGGTGAAGATCGAGCGTCTGAAGAGCAACAATTGTCCGAAGCTGATAAAGGGTCTCTCGAAGGAGGTGACGCACCAGGGTGTGCGAGTACTGGCGGGTCGTCTGGTCGAGCAATGGTTGAAGATAGTAAAGGGAGAAGCGGCGCCGAACTCGGTGCCGGCTCACATAATAGGAACTCTACCGCAGCCGACGGTCAACTCGATCGGGCAGATGGACCAGTACACGAGTCCGGTGGGCGTGAAGTGCGAGATCGTCAGTGAGGACGGCAACGAGGAGTCGATCGGCAACAACGTCGACGAGGCCGAGAACGATTACGCGTCCCAGGGACAGCAAATGGGAAAGCAGTCGTACGTGGTGGTGACGTCGAACTCGACACCGGCGCCGTTTCCGGTTTGCAAGATAACGATTCGCGACGGGAACGAGGTGCTCGTCAAGGTCGAGACGGACGCCTCGAACATAAACAACGTGCTGAAGGGCAAGCCGAGTCACGAGATGAACGGCGACGTGAAGGAGGAGATCCGCGACGAGGCCGACGAGACGGTCGAGAAGGAGGAGGCGGATAACGATTGTGCGGTAAACCAAAATTCCAGTGAAGTGAACGAGCAGACGACGGTCGGTTCGAAGGAATCCGGCAATCAGCAGGTAAACGCTAAGACGAACAAGGACGATAAAGGTACAAAAGACTCTGCAAGCAGTGATAGCAATAAGTCCAGTGACAAGGAGAATCGGGATTCTCACAAGAGCGACGAGAAGAAGCCGGGCGCGAGCGGCAGCGGCAGCTTGGAGAAGAAGAGCGGCGGGCATCACCACAGTTCGAAGTCGAGCTCCTCGTCGAAGCACGGCTCGAGTTCGCACCGTACGGGCTCGAGTTCGCACAGGTCGTCGCACCGTTCGGGCTCGAGCAGCTCGAGGAGTTCGAGCTCCAAAGACAAGTCTTCCAGAGACAAGGATCGTCATCACTCGAGCTCGTCGTCGAGCAAGCACAGCTCGTCGAGCAGCAAGAACAAAACCGAGCGCGACAAGGAGCGGGAGAAGGAGAAGGAGAAGCTGAAGAAGGACCAGGCGGAGAAGGACAAAGCAACGCTCGAGAAAGTCCAGGCGCAGGCCATAAGCTCGAAGCTCGGAAAGATACCGAAGAAGAAGCCCGAGGACGAGAAAGCGGCCGGAGAGTCGCTGCTCAGGAAATCGTCGACCGAATCGAGGGACAGCTCGAAGGAGAACAAGGAGAAGACCGACGCGAAGAGGGCCGGAGCCACTTCCGCCTCAGTCCTCGAGAAGAAAAATATCTCGATATCCATAGAGAACAGAAAAAATTCCCAGGAGGCCGGCAGACCGAAAACCGTTAAAACCTTCAACTCGAAGTTTAGGTCCACCGGACTCGAGGAGGAGGTCAAACCGCCCCC
This sequence comes from Ichneumoninae sp. A BG-2022a, assembly GCA_030522665.1. Taxonomy (NCBI): domain Eukaryota; kingdom Metazoa; phylum Arthropoda; class Insecta; order Hymenoptera; family Ichneumonidae; species Ichneumoninae sp. A BG-2022a. Next base: position 3,342 of record JAPYZC010001234.1, on the reverse strand, counting down.
TCCGAGATCCACGGCGAAGAAGGTCGTGCCGAGTCCGGTCGAGAAGAAAATAATTCCTACGGTCAGCAAACCCGTGATTCCGTCGCTGAAGAGAACGTCGCCGCTACGGGAGACCTCCGTACCCTCCGACAAGAGAGTCAAACTGTCCCTCGACACGACACCGATGACATCGCCGACAGACGAGAAGAAGGGCGCCATCAAACTCATACCGCCTAAACCCAAACGTAAGTATCTGTCGACTATTCGATTACTCGTTGGCAATAAATATTATCTCTATGGCTTCTTTCATACGTTTGTAACGGCATATTTTCAGGTACAATTTTTTATTATTATTATTTTTTTTTGTATCTATCGAACGTTTATAAATTTATAGAGCAATTCAGCGCTGATATTTCAAGACGATCTCAATTTAACGAAAAAATTTTTTAATTAAAATTGAAGAAAAAAATGTATAGCGTCGCCCAACGAGCGGACGATTCTTACGCATACATATGTACATAGACACATTCTGGTGGATGAAAGACAATTCCTTCGATCGCGCTATATCGGTAACTTTGGTGTGGGCATTTGTCGAACGCGCACAAAACGCGTAGCGAGATTCTCTCCAAGTATCAGCGGAGATAACTGTTGCCGCGAATACCGCTACTAACTTGTCGATATTGAGTTTGCAGGTGGATCGTACACGGCCAAAACGAAGCTGATAAACGTTTCGTTGCAAACCTCAAAAAACAAAAAAATGAAAGAAAAAACAACATTACGCGTATATTTTCTCCGCAGTGCTTATTTTGTTAAATCGATTAATCAGTTACAAAAAAATTTCTTGCAGGATACATTGAACCGCTGTACCCTCCTAATACGACCTTTGCATCCCCCCCGAAATTAATTATGTTAGAGATGTCTATCAAGATGTGTAGGCAAGAGCCCAAGACCAAGAATCCCATCGATCGACTCGATTACCGGCCCTGGATCGTGGCCGGCCCTCTCGTGGCTCTCTCCTATAGATCGAGCCGAGAAGAGAGAAGATCGTTACGGAGCTCCCACGGGTCTTCGATATTTTCCTATGTTAAGAAGATCCAGCAGGTAAAATTGGAACATGATTATCCTACATACCGACGGCAGAACGCTGCGACGGGAGGGAGGTTGTTGTGTCGCGTCATTCGGAGAAAAAGAAAAACATGGAAAAAAAAAAAATTGAGAAGAAAAAACAATGAGCACGAGCGAATCAATTGCCGGTAATAAGATCTCGCGTCACGAATTATCTTCGGTTTCGGGGGTGTTAAATGAGCAATGATAAAAAAAAAAAAAATGAACATGAGCGAATCGATTGCCGGTAATAAGATATCGCGTTACGAAATATGTTCGGTTTCAGGGGTGCTAAATGGGAAATGCAAAGAACAAAAAAAAGATATACAAAAAAAATATAACCAGCATGAGCGAATCAATTGCCGGTAATGAGATATCGCGTCACGAAATATGTTCGGTTTCGGGGGTGTTAAATGCGAAAAGATAAGAAAAAAAAATGGAAATGAAAAATAGCAAAAGAAAGAATAAGGAGCACGAGCGAATCAATTGCCGGTAATAAGATATCGCGTCACGAAATATGTTCGGTTTCGGGGGTGCTAAATGGGAAAGGAAAAGAAAAAAAAAAAAGAAAAAAAAAGCCCGTTCATCGTCGAAAAAAGTGATATACGCCGATATGCAAGTCTTCACGGAGAGATAGTACCTAAATCTACTTAGGTAAGGCAACAAAACTTTTGTCTGTCCACATTTCTTTCCTTGTACATGTAATTCCTATACAAAAAAAAATGAAAAAAAAGCATAAAAATAAATTGATCAGAAATCTGGAAATATCGAACTCTTGGGTTTCTGCTATAATTAACTCGCTCATTAAATTATCTCTCATTTGAAGAGTAACACAGACATATATACATATATTTATATATATATATGCCCGTTCACTAATAATAGAGGGCCCGTCCAGATTTCCATCCTCTCGGTGCAATGACGTAGTTGTAGCGAGTGAGAATCGTAGAGAGAAATTATCCGAGAAGCGCGGAGTGGGTTGTTGCGTGACATTAGAATCATAGTCCCGGAGAGTCGGTAGCCTCGGTCGGTTTAACGGGGATTTCGTGATAAATTCGCGCGAAACGGGAAAAGAGGTATCGATAAAGAAAACAAAAAAATTTGCCACGTTGCTCGAAAGCTCTGCTTGTGGCTGTGTGGCTTTGTCATTACAATGCAAGTTTCTAGAATTTCAGTTGTCCAAAGCATCGGTCTGTGTAAGGGGGAGCGGGGCGTGAAGAATCCTCTAGACACGCATCCCGTTCTATTTACCTCGCCGCGAGCGGTCGACCATCGTGTGTACGAACGTAAACTCTTTATTGCGGAACTCTTTTGGTAAGCTTCGTACTGCTCTTAATCTTTTCCTCTCATTGCATCCGAGTATCGAGCTACGGAGCTCGGGAGTGTCCGCGACGATTGAATCGTCAATTTTCTCTTCGTCATTTTGTTTATTTACTTATTTTCGTAATTTTTTTTTCATACACATATTTCGTTCTTCAGATCACGGTCTTGGATGGAGTTGTCTCGGTGAATAATCCCGAGGGAGGAAGTAGACTTTTGTCAGCGATTCACGACTGCGTGCACAAGGACTTTTTTTTCCACGGCTCAAGGAGCGAAAGAGAAACTCGCACACTTGCTTGTGAATGCGTGATTTGATCGAGCGCAAGGGTCGTGCGAGCGTGAAGAACGAACGAATGAGGGTGGGGGCATGACGTTAGGGACGATAGAAGCGGAAAGAGAAAAAAAATCTGTTATAGATTTTATACGGAAAGAAAAAGCAAAAAAAAAAAAGAATAACCCGTTGGCAATGAGTCATATTGAGATAGAGCGAGTGATGAGTGTCGATACGAATCAGCACGTCCTCGAGAGCGGAGAGGCGCCTTTTGGACCAGCCGTGGATCAGTTTATAACTTGATGGACGTCAACGCGGTGACGACATCGGCGAGCCAAGGAGATCCATGCCCGTGGTTTCGTCGCATACTTTTGGATTTACCGATAAATAACGATTATATCCGGCATATATTTCTTGTTTTATCTCTGCGCCGGTGTATCTCCATTGCTACAAAACAAATTTTATGCCAATTGCCGCACGAGTTTCAAACTGGTAGACGCCGGTTCGTGTACTTTTATCCCATTCGTCGGAATGCCCTTTACCGATCGTATCGACCGATATATTTGTCCGATCTATTGCCGAAAAGAAAAGCAATTTTTAGCTCGGTGCAATATTAAAACTATAATTCGTAATTGAGCAGCTCGAATAATCGACCGAACGAGCGATAC
>JAPYZC010001233.1:0-20722 GCA_030522665.1 Ichneumoninae sp. A BG-2022a | reverse complement strand
GCCCACCCACGCACATCCACGCACATCCACGCACACCCACGCACACCCACGCACACCCACGCACGCCCAAGCACACCCACGCACACCCACGCACGCCCAAGCACACCCACGCACACCCACGCACACCCATGCACACATACGCCCACCCACGCGCACCCACGCACACTTACGCACACCCACGCACGCCCACGCACACTCACGCACACCCACGCACACTCACGCACACCCACGCAGACCCACACACACACACACATACATGCGGACATTTTTTCTAAATGTGATTTTTCGATGTTTTGGAACATTCTGAACACATTTTCATAAAAATCTCGAAAACATTTTTTTCACCATCACAAAGCTTCCTCTATGAGGAAGCAAAATTATATTAAAAACTTTAGACATATTTTACTTTTAATAATTTACCTCAATTGTACTACAAAAGTACTTTAATTCCAATGATGTACTTTAAATATCACTGAAAAACTACATTACATTTAAGTACAAGTTTTTTGCATAAAAACTCTCAATCCCGTACATTAAATTTCCAATTTTTTTTAACACTACACGCAACAATTAAAGTGTATTCATGAAACCTGTGTTATTTTAACATATTACCGAGAATCTAAAATGGGCAGTCCAAAACTACCCAATTAAACGACCAAATTAATTACACGATTGAATGTTAATTGTTTAATGCAATCGTTTTATGAATTCTGTTACATTATTGTACAGACTCACGCATACTGCGAGGATCCCGACATAATACTGTGCGGAAACAAAGCCGACCTTGAAAATAGGCGCGTCGTTAGCGAGGAAAAAGCTCGCGAACTTGCCGAGAAATATGGGTAAGTTTTAAATCACCTCAAGTTATACGTTTTTTCTTTATTTTTCAGATTCCCTAGCAGCTTGAGTACCATGATTTTTAAAATGAATAACCGTAGAATAACTGAAAAAAATTGATAAATGAAGAAAGCATTGAAATATGGATATTTTTGCGGTTATTTTAACTGTTTAATAAGTGACCTGAAAGTACCGTAATTTTTTTCGTTTGTTTTTGAGGTTGCTGAAGCTGCTAGAGAATTCTTGTTGCCATTAAATTAAATCGTCAATCATATTTGTTATTTTCCACATTTATCCAAAAATACATTCTTATCGTAGCTTGGTATACTTGGAGACCAGCGCGGCGACCGGCGAAAACATAGCTCGCGCGGTCGAGGTACTTCTCGACCGTGTGATGCGTAGAATGGAGGCGACGGTCGATACATCCCTGCTGCCCCATCAGCGAGTACTGAGATGTCACGAGCAGGACACGCCGCCACCGAAGAAGTCGTGCTATTGCTGACATTGTCACTTTGCGTAGTGAGCGTCGGGAATCGCCCCGAGCTCCTACGTCGTACACGAGAAGACAGGAAAGAAGTTTTTTTAAATTAATACCAAAGATAAAAGAAAGTTTTAAGCGCTAAATGCTGCACAACATTCATGGAACAGGGTTTTCCTCGAAATATCAAAAAAGTCTGTCGTATTCGAAGTCTGTTATAAAATTAGGTCGATTAAATTAGCGCTCAGGCAATTATTATTTTTTGTTGAATCGTTGGAAAGGGTTTGTTATACCCGTTGCCTCGAAAATGTAGCGTACAATTATTTTTTTTCACGCGACGAGACAGCAATTCGCGATATGGTGCCACGATTAGCCGTGTATTAAATATAAAACGCTGCCAAGTTTTTTTTCAAATTGAAAAGGAATAGGACTTCGCGATGCTAGTGCGAAAAAGCGGCGTTTCGACGGAGCTCCCGAAGTTGGCCGCATTAGCCGGAAGCGAGTGCTGCCTATTTCTCAACCGCCGTCGGAAGGCTGCTTTTTCGTACCAAGTACTGTATACTACTTTATGTCATTCGGAGTGAAAATGGCAATTCTACGCACCCTTTGCGTGTAAAAATCCCCCATTTTCATACCTTGTGAAGTAAAATTTGGTGCGATAGTCGCGCGAAAAACTTTTTCTGAACTCGTGTGATTGCAAACTCACACTCGTCAGAAAAAGTTTTTTCGCACTAGTGTCGTAATTACAACTATTTTGTAAGAATTGCACAAGAACTTCCACTTTTTATGGCTGTAGCGTGGTGAAAGCGTGCGGAAAAATCACTAGGGTGTTAAAAAGCGTACGACAAAGGAACTAGAATGTCAGAAAATTATGCGCAAGAGTAACTAGCACCTTACTAAAAAGCGCCACTTTCGCCGAGCGTTTCAGACCCGAAAAGTGAGCCTTTTTGTGCATGTGTTACAACAAAAGGAACATGTTTCTCATTACGCAGAGCGCACTGTTGATGTCTTCCATGAACAAGAACCATCCGTTTTTTAAGAGATCTGTACTGTTATCTCGTTACTACTGTTAATCGCTCGTAATTTCCTTGCATTAGTTCTCGCACTCTTGATGTCTTCCATGGACGAACCATCTGTTGTTTTAAGACTCAGAAATGTAATCTCAAATATTGAAATCGTTAGGTAAAAGAACCTATCGGTTTCAATTTAATTACCTATCAATTCAATTACCGATTACCTAAGTATTTGTAGTACCCGAATTTTCTCTAAGGGATTTCGAGTAAGTCTGTTTCCTTTTAGTTTTTTTAACAATTTCATTCCGTAAATATTTTTGCCACCACATTATGTCCATCTATATTCGACCCATTTTTTCGGTGGTTATCCTTCTAAAACATTTGATATTTCAGAACAATTATTATAAAATATATACGCCCGAGTTGCTTAAACCAGCAAAATCACTTATGTCTTGCCGTGATAAGTGTGATATAGTAATATATAAGTACCGTATACAGTGAAAAACCACGTTCAAAATATATAACATTTATACTCGAGCATACTTATTGGTATACAACTATTTTTGATGCGTTGTACGATCTAATCATTGCCGCATATACAACTATTCATATACATATATATAAAAAAGTATATATACATATATATTTAAACGAAGAAATATTCGCTGATATTATATCATATTTAATATGCGTTTTAACGTGCCAGTTAACGTGAGAATCCTTAGACATTTCCGTGATCGACGATATTTCATAGCCAACGTCACCGGAAAACAGTCACGACGAAAAAAGAAAACATGTTAATTCAAAGATTATTACGTTATAATATATCAATGATGTTCGCGTTATGAGAGTCTTTATTGAATAAACATTATTGTCTGTTCAAAATAAAATCCTGCACTGTTATAATTACCGATCCTGCCCTGAGAGAGCCAACTCCAAGAGACACTTTTTATTGAAACTTTCTTCCATCGCCGATCGACCATTTTTTTCGAAGGTGTATTTTTTTCAAAATCGGAACACATTCCAATAAAGAGATGTTATTCGTTATTTATTCTTGTACAGGGTAAGTGAATATCGAGAGGCTGAGACACGTAAAATTTACGTTTTATTTTACAACACGCTTACAAGTAAAGTAGAACTTATCGACAGACAACTTCCTCGTCATCTTCGTAACTGACGAAAATCGAAAAAAAGGCTATAGGTATTTTAAAAATATTTCGTTGATAGGGTCGTCTACGCGACGTTTTTTGTTCTACCGGACGCGTTAGCGCGTTTTTTTTATTCTCGTTGAAATCTCCAGATCTAGGTCATCCAGCAATTGGTACGATCGTGCTGCTACTCTCGATCGTCGATTGCGTGACAGTCGTGACAGCTGCAGAGGTCGTGTTTGCCTCGATACTCGCCAAGTCTTCAGCGGAAAGATGACAGTCGAGCCAACCGTTGATAACCGGCAAATGCTCCTGATTCCACTCGGATTCCTTCTTGATATTTTTCATGGCCTTCTCGAGGACGCCGTCGTCGGTCTCGGATTCGCCCTTTCGTGTCTCGTAAAGCTCGGACACCATGTCGTATCCTTCTTGGGTGTTGAACGATGACGCCGCCGAGTTAACGATTCCGTTCCAAAGATGCTTCTTGTTCTCGAATCTCGATTTGACGAGCTGCCAGTGGTCCTTCAAGAACGTAAATAAGGTCGAATGGCCGACCGCCCCTCCGGTCAGCATACTGTAGATCAGATGTATGTCCGAGTCCGTCCAGTTTCCGTTCTGGCTCAGAATCGCTACGTTCAAGAGTCTGAAACAAAGTACAAGCAACTTTGGAGTATTTTTCCTAACGCGCTTTTTAGCACCGCGTGCGAGAAAAATAGCGCGTATGCTGACAAACGCGATATGGTCTTCTTTCCCGCACGAGTGCGAGAAAGTGCCTTTCTGAGCACGAGTGCGAGAAAGTGCCTTTCTGCGCACGAGTGCTAGAAAGTGCCTTTTTGCGCACGAGTGCGAGAAAGTGCCTTTCTGCGCACACTTCTCAGAAACGCACAATTATGTGAATAGCAGGGGCACAAAGGGGAGTTTTGACTCGCGTGAATGCCGCACGCGGCCCGTGTGGTGTTTTACACTCGTCAAGAACTCCGTTTCTACGTTCTTGCCATACAATAGTAATTTACGACACTAGTGCGATAAAACTTTTTCTGACGCGTGTGAGTTGGCAGCACGAGACGACGGCGAGTGTTGGCAATCGCACGAGGTAAGAAAAGGTTTTCGCACGAGTATCCCTAGCAAGTCAAGCGACCAGCATGCGACCAAAAAAACGACCGGTCGTTTTATGCCGGTTTAACCACCATAAAATAACTAATAAAACGACAATTTTGTCGGTTTAGGTTTGGTCGTTTTTTGCTTTATCAACTCAAAAACGACCGAGGTAACGTCTGCTCAAACACGCTGGACGTTTTTTGGGTCGTTAGAGGAAATACAACCAAGCGTAAACCGAAAAACTGGTCGTCGTTCTGGTCGCACTGTGGTCGCCAAAACGGCACGAAACGACCGGTCGTTTATTAAGTCGTTTCGCGTTCTGTTTCAAGGGTCGTTTGACCTGCTAGGGATGGTACCGAATTTTACTTCACAAGGTGTAAAACTGCCATTTTCGCACCGAGTGAGGTAAATAATTATTATCTACGGGCGACGATTCGAAGAGACAAATAAAACTTCGAGGCACCTCTCAATCTTGGTTTTATCCTTGGGACAACCGGCCAGGGTCTTAAGAAGATATGTTCGCTCGCTCTGCTTTCTCTCGAGAGTATTTTGCGGGAAGTTTATCACTCTCTGAAGACCGAACTCCCATTCCTCCTGAGTACCCCACCTGAACACCGGGCAGATGAATTCGTTCGCCACTCTGCAAATGGCGCGAAAATTGTTAATTTTTTTTCATTGATACGACCTTGAACTTCTTCCGTTCGGTACGCGATTTGGGGAAGAGATCTTACGGATTTCCCTTGTCAGGTTCCTCGTCGGTCATCCACTTCTTGTACTGCTCTCGAGCTTCGGTGACGCAGGGCTCGTAACCGGCACGACATAAAAAGTTCTTAACTAAACCTCGCATGTGGACCTTCCACAAGGGTTCGCCGGACTGGGGCGTCTCGCCGAGCTGGGCGTACAGCGGCCTCAGCAGACTGCAAATGTACGCCTGCAATTGAAGAATTAAATTAATAAAAATTCATCAAACGTGGGTTTCGGTGATCCTGGATATCCCTTGATATCCTGGAAATGTTCCCGAATTTCGCATGTCATTGAATATTTTTTTAAGCATATCCCTTGATATCCTGGAAATGGCCTTGAATTCCGCATGTCCTTGAAATGTCTTCGGATGTCCTCATTTTTTTTTTTTTTAAATATAATGTGAATTAAAAATTACGGTTATGTTTATTTTTCCCAAATTTCGTTGAGCAACCTGGAGACATCCTAGAAATGTCCTAAAATTTCTTACAGACTTTTCACCGGTAGCGATGTTGAAAAATATTTTTTTTTGTTCAACTTGCCTCGAATTTGGTATGCACGTTCGAGCCTTCGATTCTTCGTCCCACGTGGTCGATCATCGTGAACACCGGTTCCCAGACAACGTGACTCCTCTCGTTCTTCAAGAACAATGTCATGTTCAGAGCCACCTCGAAACATAGATCTCCGGCGTAGGCGAGGTTCCACGAGTCGTGGAGCAATTTCGCTCGCGTCAAAACCGGTATCGTCTCGCGCTCCGAACCCTGAAGAAACTCGCCCAGCATTTTCCAGTTACGGATGTCGTATCTTACCGGAAACATGCCTGTGCAAAAAAAAAAATCAAGAATTTTGTTGAATGTACAATATGTATGAAAGACTTTTGGTATTGAATGTGGTCGAAATCTATCCAAGCAATCAGATTTTATGGAATTTTGATTATTTTGAAAAATTACTATAAATAGTTTTGTTCTCTTGAACATGGAAATATCGAGTTAAAATTTGGTACATTAATGTACTGATACTGTATGATGTCTGGAGTTAAATTTTGCGAAAATGGACCTAGAGGCTTAAAATTCATAAGATTTTCAAATTTTTGCATTTTTTGGAAAATTTGTATTTTACGTCCGACATGAGTTTATGCATCAAGTGTCCCTCTCGGAGTAAAATAAGTTGGAGATTCGTCATCACTGTGAAAAATACGCAATGCATGAATTCAAAACGACGAATTGTGCACATTCCAGTTAGCGATTTTCTATAATAAATGTTACGGTCACTTTTGACTTTTCAATTTTATGACGTGCATAATTTTTTTAAATGTTACGAAAAAGCTGCACAGTAAATTTGCAGCTCCCTCATTTTTTTTTACGATTTTGCCGATAGCTTCCTCCACGAGGAAGCCGAAAATCGATCAGCGATCTTTCTCATAGAGAAAGCTGCGGGGCAAATTTTTTGTAATTCATTCATGCGATGGAAGATGTTGGGAGGTTTCTTCTCGAATGGAAATCGCACCTATTTCTTCGGGATTTACGATTATGAATTTGTCCGGATCGGCAATGTCCTTGATGGTCATAACGGGCGATCCTCCTTTCGTCATCCATGTGTACGGTTTGTGGTCCTTCGAATCCAATTTGTCCTGAGTCAACATGACGATCGGTATGTCCCACTGATAAGACATCTTTTCGTTGGACGGCGGAGCCGCTTCTCTCAGATAAACGGTCTGCAAAAAAATAAAAAATAGTTCTCTAAGCTTGGAATCAGATAATTTGTTCACAGTCGATCAAAGAAACCTTCGGCGGTCACTCCGCGCGATCGTGAGAATAAACTGAGCTCCGTTCATCTTTTATCTTCAAAACAAAAAACACACACACAATGGATTTACCGCGAGAGCGAAGAGCGATTTACCTGCGTGAAGGTGACGTTTCCGGTTTCGTAATCTCGAATAGCCGTGACCAGTGGAACTCTGTCCCTGTTGATCCAAGGTGCCGCGATGTTGTGAACTGTGAGACCGGATGGAAGACTGTATTTTGTCTCGTTAACCGCCTCGTCGAGGCACTTGAAAACATCGTGAGCGAAGAAACTTCTTATGCTCACGGTTTCCTGTTTTTCCTGATTTTCCGAATTTTCCGAATTTTCCGGATTTTCCGGAGGTTCTGGATTTCTACAAGCGTAATGAATTTTTGTTTTTTTTTAATAAGATTTTTTCTCTCTCCATAACTGCCTATTGTTCCTTGCTCATTTACTTGCTAGTAATATTTATTGCCATTACTCTTGCTTCACATTGAGGTCGACGAACTTCTGAATACCCTTCCGGAAGCGTTCCTCCCCGAGCGTGTAGTTGAACATGCGAAAGACTAGTTCGGCTGAAAATATCAACGTTCAATAATTATCCGCGTTCATTCAATAATGATCTTAGTTGCAAGGAATTCAGTCAAAAAAAAATTAGTAGGTGTTCCTTTTTTGAAATATGAAAAATATCAAAAGAATAAAAATGAACAGTGAAAATGAAAGTTTCGAATTTTTTAAAATAATTTTTTGGCCTGATATTGTCGAGTCTTCCTCGTTAAAAAGTGATGTACGCACTTTTGGCGGAAGTGGCTTCGTCTCTGATACCAGCGACCCTTGAGAATGGAAAAGTTTTGCCGAATTCGTAGTAAAGCGAGTAGAGCATCGTCATGGGCCATTTTCCTTCCATCTCATCGGGTTCGATCTGCAATAAAAAAAAGGCTCATAATTTCAGTCGAGACACGAGTCTCGCTGTTAAACTGTTTAAATTATAGATTTCTACGTCAACGGTTGTCTTCGAGGCCAGAAATGAATTGAGGGCCTTGTTAACTTGCGCGTCCCGCCATGTGAACGGAGTTATTCGTTGTCCTATCCACTGATAGATCAATTCGTACGCGGTATTCCAAACGAGGGAACTGCTCAGTTCGCTTTCCCTGCATAACCATTTATTCGAAATTTAATGCTCATGATTTTTTTTTTCCGAAAATTGATGAGCCATCAGCTGGTAAAGATCCTTCGAAGATTACCTGAAGAACATCAGACCCCAGCTGTCCGACGCTTTCGTGGCGGTGTACATGGGCATAGCGACCAGATCGAGCTTCGGCAGACCGATCGATTTGTTGAAATATTTTTGGAGATAATTGACGATACGAACAATTTTGTTGGGCACGTGAGCCAAAGAGTCCAGATACTCCTTGCGACCCCACACCCTGATCTCGAGCTTTCTACCCTCGATTTCGTCAACGGGTATCGTCGGAGCTATGCTCTCGAACTCGGAAATCATGAGGGCGAGCTGGTAGGTCGACATTTCCGGTGTCTTCTCGAAATGATCTATCACGTATTCCGGATCGCCGGGCCTGTTCGAAGAAATCAAAATTCCGATGCATAAACTTCATTGCTCAAATCATGCTCAAACATATTTTTAACGAAAAAAAAAAATGGTAAAATTATATCTGTACTGACATTTCGACGCTCATCTTGATCGGAGTGTTCGATCTCGCCATCATGTTCTTTGGTCGAGCTACCCTGAGCTCGAAGGTCGCCTTGAATTGCGGCTCGTCCATGCACGGGAACCATCGTCTCGCGTTTTCCGGTCTCATTTGCGTAGCGACGAAGGCACTGAGTCGAAAAATAAAAACAAAAAATAAGTTACCCTGCCGTTACCAAAAGGCATTTTTTTTATTTTTTGTAAATTTCTACAAAAATAATTAATCGCGACGACTCACTGCCGATGTCCCGTCGACGCCATGTACTCCTTTCTGAAGAATCCGGCCGTGTCGTTCGTCGTAATATTACCGGCGTACTTTATGTGGATCAGACAGGTGTCGTTCTGATTCATAACTTGTGCGGGATATATTATAAAGTCGGATTTTTGACGATTAAATCTCCACATTACTACGTCGATCGTCGAAGCCCTTGGGACCAAAATTTTTCTACATTCTAGCGACATCAATCCGAGCGGTTTGACGTAGGGCGAAAAGTGGTTAAAACGGCCCACCTCCATCAGACATGGTCGTGATAGCCTCTTCCACCCTCATCTTCGCACCGATTAAAAAATTCAAAGTCTCACTCACGCATCCTCGACGCCGAGCAGACGCATCTTTATGTCCCGAATTTCTATGTCTTCATTAGTATGCATTTTCACCAGACCACCGCGTGTCGCCCATATCACCGATATGTTGACCTGACCCTCGAACTTCGCGTTCGCTATGTCAGGCTTTATCTCCAGATCGTAACTCAACGGTCTAAGATCACCGGGTAGTCTGGAAGTCGGGACCTTAAGAACGTCGTTCAGATCGATACTTCGCTTCGATCTGTTCTTTTTACCCTAAAAATCAAAAATAATTATCGCGCCGAGTGTATGAATGAATAGAAATTTTAAGGTTGTACTTGCGGACAGTTCGACCTCACGTACACCGATAAAAAGGTTTGGTAATATCAACTAAACTGCGGTGCCGGGTGGCGAAGGAAACATTTGGATCGATTGAAAGAAATATTTAGTTGATTGTAAAAAAACATTTTTTTCAATCGACCAAAAATTTCCTTCGCCGGCCCCAACCGCAGTTTAGTTGATATTACCAAACCTTTTTATCGGTGTAGGTTCAGAGAGAATTTAGAGAGAAATTTCGAACACTTCTCGATGAGATAAAAATCTGAAAAAAATCAAGCATATGGAAGGTGCTGAGAAGATCGATTTTGCATAATAATAATTCCAAAATGTTAACAAATGCCCCGGCAACTTTACTTTTTGTTCATATAAAAACAATTTGTGAATCTTTTTGAATACGTATAAATTCTTTCAGAATTTTATGTACTTTTTTAAATTCAGTTTTTTAAAGCTAAAAACGCAATTTTCAAGAACTACACGAAATTCTGAAAAAATTCATACGTATTCAGAAAAATTAACAAATCGTTTCTATAAAAAAAAAGTTAGGTTGCCGAGTGATTCATTGGGAATTTTTTTTTCACTAATTTGTTTATAACATTTTGGAATTATTATTATGCAAAATCAATATTTTCAGCACCTTCCACATGGTTGATTTTTTTCAGATTTTTATCCCATCGAGACGTGTTCGCAATTCCTCTCTCAATTTTCTCTGAACTCACGTGGGGTCAGACTGTCCGCAGTAGTACCTTAAGTAGTTCCTTAAGTAGTACATAGTCCAACTACTTAAGTAGTTGTATATATGTGTCTAAAAAAAGTTTCTCGATTTATCGAGAAACGTATAACGCAAATTCTGTTTAAAAAAATTCCGTTTTAAAAAAAGTTTCTCGATTGATCGAGAAACGTATAAGGCAAATACTGTTTCAAAACATCGTTTTAAAAAATTCTGTTTTAAAAAAAGTTTCTCGATTTATCGAGAAACATATAACGCAAATAAAAAAATGTATACGTGTGGCGTAAAAAAAAATAAATAAATAAAAAAAGTAAAGGCCAACTTACACAGCTGCCGCATCCACCGGAGGCATCGATGGATGTAGTCAAGAGCAGCACGACATGGATAAGAACGAAAAACCGTAGGGAGGCTGCGTGCCTCATCCTGAATCAGTTCCGTCAAAATGGCGAGGAACAAAAAAAAAAAAAAAAGTCGAAACCAAGACGTCAAAGTCAGCTTCGCGGGCTGCAAGTGATTCTTACAGGATATGATTTATGTTTTTAAACCAAAGAAAAGCGTCCTTGGACCGGGTCCGGTCTGCGTCGTTTCGATGCCGCGAGTGCCGAATCCTCTCTGAGCCACCGGGTGTTTGTCGTTTCACTAAATCCGTCGTATCTTCGAACGAGGGAGAGAGACCTCGACCAGCAATAAACGACCGCAATCGAACGTAGTCCTCGTACTACTGGTCGGTCCAAGCCCGTACTTCGCCTCGTTCCCGAAAGTGTCCAAGCTTCGCTGGGGCGAGAGAGGACGGCACAAAAATTGATGGAAAGAGAAGAAATAAAGAGGAAGAAAAAAAAGAAGAAATACAAAATTAGTTACCCAAGGGGGAGGGTAGGGGGGGGGGAGGCTGGGGTTCCTCGTCGAAAGTCGTGGCACGGATTCGCTCTTAACCACTTAGTAGAAACGGTGTGCCGCCGGCGATGCCCCTCGGGTTTGCCGCTACGTGGCCCTCATTATCCAATTCTCCGATTTGCGCGTCACACAATGAAGCTGTATGGACCGTAGAGGCGGTTAATCTGGCTGACGGTTTGGGTACGAGACGGATGCGAGGAGAATAAGGGAACGACGTGCGACGTCAATGGCCAATCGTCGGGGCACAGTCGAGCGTCAATGGGTGATCGCTCGTGTGTATATATATATTCTTTCTCGTTTATATGCGCCATCGGCCAGTTTGTTCATGGACTATCTTGGTACCGAAGCTGGAGCACGTACCCTTTCAGAGCCACGCCGGAAGCTCCGATAGTTACCTGCTCTTGTCTCTTCCATGCCTCGCGCGCTGGTTTCTGCTGACCATTTCAAATTGCCCCGTGCCTCGTGTGTGACGGACGCACACACGTGCGCGACACACGTACCAGAAGAACCGACACACCGGTGGATTAGTTCTTCTTCCGTATGGATATAGGTCTCCGATCGGCTTCTGAAAAGCGGAAGTGCGTATCGGCCACAATTTTGCATGGTGAACGGATCAGGATACGCCCTTGTGATTCTCAGCTCTGGGCACGCAACTCGGGCTCTCTCCTGTACGCTATTGACCATTCATCCCGACCAGTCTCAATGTTCGTCCAACCTTCAGCCTCGTTAAATTGTGTTGTCGCTACATGTCGTATGGGCACGGGGGTAATTTAAGCGCACGGAACTGGGTCATCGTGTCAGTAAAAAAATTGTTCTGGTCGTACGATGGTACAACCTCCTCCACTGCACAAGGAGCCCTCCGCGCGACTGCGGAAAATAACTATGATGGGACTCGAGGGAGCTGAAATTTCTGGGCTCGGACGAGGAAATTTTGAGAGCCAGGCTTGCCATGGCGTGCGAACGTGCGCTGGACTCTGATCTCATATCGACACCTATCGTAGACGATATACTGCGTAGCAGAATTGTTCGTTCTTCGAGATAACGCGAGACGTGTCCGTGAGCGTTTTATACGCCCGATTCGTTCCGGGCTGACTTCATCTCGGTGACATGTCTTCCCGTTCGGAACTTCCCGTTTGTGTTTCGGGTTTTAGAATATTTTCAATTTTATGCCGTAGAAACATGGAAACGCACATTTGTCGGCTTTTCAACGCGGTCGTTTTGTTGAGTCGATGAATGTATTTGTTCGCTGAGCGTTTTGGTTAATGCCATTGTGACGCCGCCATTTTGGTACCGCTCCGACCTCGGTCCACGCGGCAGCTCGTACGATCGTCGGAGCGCCTCGATCGTTGCACTTACACCGATTAAAGGCCTCGGCTATCGGCAGCAGGTGGGTCACGGCGGATTAGGGTCGGCACGTTAAAGAAATGATTGCATTTCGACGACGACGTCGGCAAGCGTTACACCGAGGTAAGACCCGAAATAATAGACGATAGAGTGTCGCGAAAAATACGGCGAACGAATTATTCGACGATACACAGTAAACAATAGTTTGTACTTTTTAAAACTTATATTGTCCACAAACGTCCACAATTTTCTATCTGTTTATTTTCCGATCGCACCATCTGGCTCTAGTTATACAGACGAAAGTACAAACTAAAATTGTCAGTGACACACGAAATAAAAGGGCGGCTTCGTATATTCAAGCATGAAGAAATGAATTTGTCACTCATTTGACAACATTATTTTTACGGAACTTCGTATTCCGATTGTACGAAATTATTTTTTGCTGCGTAGAACGCATCGCACAGGTAGCCGCGATTATTTTGTTTTAGTTGTTTAGAGTTCTAAATAAAATACGGTAATATCGAGGCCGAGGGAATCGGATTATTTTTTTTTATTTTCGTTTGATTCGCTCAACAGTTAACTGTTAAACAGCCAACAGTAAATATTAAATAGTTTGGTTTTTTTTGCTGAAGTCCGTACGATCAACGATAATCGAAAAAAAATGCTTATTCCTGAAACTACGTTTATACGCATAGCGGCTATCGGCTCTCAGGAGTGCGAGAGCGCGCAGTGAGGGCGAGTGAAAAAAAAACAAGCAAGCGTGTACCACGAGCGAAATAAACGGCTATAGTTACATGCAATCATTGCACCGCGGAGAGCTCGCGGAATGGTGGGGATCGACGATCGTCAAGAGAATAGCATCCGCACACTGAACGGCGCAGGTAGAAGTACTAATTGCGCTCTACCTGAACGGAACACAATCGAGGAGTCTCGTTGCCGTGTGCCATTCGCGTTAACCTTTCCGGAAATCGGGAATCTCGACGATAATTGCAGTGCCGGAGGTGCGCGAATATTAATTTTTTCGGTTTCACTCGTCGGTCGACCGAGAACCGTCGAGGGATCGCGAATTATGAGGCGTGGCTCGATACAGACGTGGGAGTCCTTGGCGAGGAGGCACTGTGAGTTCGATTAATCAATTAAACACTAACAGAAAGAAATATCTTCGAGCATCGAATCGTAAAAAAATCAAAACGTAAAAAATCGAAAAACTATCGTACATCGATCGGTCGATCGATCGATCAATAAAAATCTTCTGCTGTCCGATAAATGTCCAATTTAAAACCACGAGGGGTGGATTTTGTGTCTCGCGGAGACGAGACCTCAAATTTAACGTCAGACTTCATCGAAGCAAAGTTACCGAATAGCCGGAAGGTGCGCTCGCGCGGTACGGCAACGCGATCGAACCAACGTCATACCTATGGAGCGATTTCTTTTTTTTTATGATCGATTGTCGTAGGCTGCGTGGTTCGATCTGGGGAATTAAGATTCACCCACGCAAGAGCCCGCGTCACGACGTCAAAGGGGTTGTTGTGGATAGCGACGGGATCGGCAACGATGGAACATGACCGTTATAATGACTCGATTTATAAGCATAAGGGAGAGTATAAAAAAATTCAGTCCACTGTATCGACGTGTCGCTCGGAAAGCTAATCAGCCTTTCCGAGAATATTTTTCGTGCCGTCGGCGCGACTATCGGGCTTTACTCGGTTTTGTAATAAATCATTGCGAAGATTTTTTCTCTTTTGTTTTTGTAGTCAATTTTTTACCCGACGTCGACGGGCACTCAACGAGCCGCTCGCCTTCGAACGTTCGTCGCGTCGAGACTTTTATCACCGGTGAAAAATGATTAACTCGTGTGGTCGTGCTAATACGCAAGTCACTAACGCCGCGTCTCGTTGACTGGAGACGAAGAGCCTTGAGATTGTGTGTGTGTGTGTTTTTTTTTCTTTTTTTTCTTTACTTCCGCGAAGAAATTAAATCAACAATTTTTAAATTCGAGTCGTGCAAGCCGCTTGCTCGTTTATCTATCACGACGGCAGAGATGCTTGGGTAACTACCGTAACCATTGATTGACGGTGCGCTCACGATGATGCCGTCGCTGGGACCGTTTCCGGATTTCGATAGTCTCTTCAAGAATTGTACGATAACGTGTTACTTAGAATATTTATTTGTCTTAGGTGTCCAGCTTTTATAAATTTGCTAAATGGCTTAGCCTTTACAACAATAGACATTTACGTGCTTCGTACCACATAAATGCATAGAAGACAAATTTTGTTTGATAATTAATTAACGGTATTGAAAGCTTTTTTACATAAATTGTTTCGTAAATTTCAAACACCTGTGCGTTACAATTTTACAGTAAAATTTTTATTTTTAATTAACATTTTTGCTAATTTCCAGCAAAAGTAACGTAAGCGTAAGCGAATTTCAAGCTCCAGTACATTAAATTTATAATTTATTTTTGCAGTGTAGGAATACGATACAATGAATAACGTACGTAGGAAGCACGATCAGGACAGACTTTGGTCAATTTGAGAGAGCAAACGAACGATCTTTACAAACGACAAAGTAAAATATCGTTTTCATGTCATCAATCGAGAGAAACTAAAGACTGGCAGAGAACACTGTAAAATAATCGTATGAAATTTAACGTACCGAACTGGAAGTTGTTATGCAAAAGCTGGTGTATTAAATGTCATGTACAATAAATTAATAAATTAAATGTCATGTGATGAAAAAATAATGTTCAGTGTATTAAAAACATCGGGAATATTGTATTTTTTACAATTTACTTTAATTTTACTATGAAAGTACTGAAATTTGTATGATTTACTTTAAATTCAATGAAGGCATGAATCGGCACTATAAATTTAATGTACAATTGTGATGAAACATTAATAGACTTTTCCAGTGAAATTAAAGCGAATTATTAAAAGTAAAGGATTACTAAATTTTTTAATATACTGTACTTGAACTTTTCATCATAATAGTACATGAAATTTAATATATCAGTTTATGCATAAAAATGTTCAGTACCAGTGCATTAAATTTCATACAAATGTTTTTTACAGTGTAACTCTCGCACCTCAACTCGTTCAGCTGCTTGATCTCTCTATATGCTCGACTATACGTAGATAATAAAGCCTTTACCGCGTTAGATGACAACAAATTAGTTTAGTTTGTTTTTTATTTGAATAAAAAAAATGTCTTCAATTGATTCCGCAAGATCCGGTGAACTGACACTAGAATAAATCTAAAGATTTCCTCTTCCCTCTTATGAATTATGAATGATACAATTTAATTGGAAAAACTGCAACTTTAACGATGGTTAAATAAAATCGTCGGTTCTCCTGAGCTACTTAGCATCCATTACGGCTGATAATGAACAATGGAATTTTCGCACAATCTCGTCACGTCCGAGTCCTGAGATATTCGATTGTCGGAACGTGATTAACTCGGCCTTTTGCGCGTGCGAGTGCGAGTGCGCGTATCGCACGAGTACGCGTAATTATCGTGCGCTCGCTCAAAAAAAAAAAAAAATTGCTATCACATATTTCTGGAGACGCACGATGCACTTTTGCAGACGTCTGGGGAGCTTCAGAGGAAATAATCTGAAAACATCTTCTCCACAACCTCACGTTTATTATGATGTTTAAAATAATTTTTTTTCGTAGCAGCTGAATAAGCGATAAAACTGCGATGCTGCACTGTGACAACACTGATTAAAAAAGAGCGACAGACCCAATTAAAGATTCGGGCAGGGACGTTCGAATAAATATTTTGTTGGTCGAAGAAAAGATTTTAATGCCTGGAAAATATTTTCGTCAAACAATCCAAAAATTGCTTGAACCAACCAGTCTTTCAGCTGCACCAAGAGACCATTTATTTGAACATCCCTGTCCAAATCTTTAGTCGATTCAAGCGTATTTTTTATCGGCGTAAATTGCACACTTCGCTCCCCAATAAAAAAAAATAAAAATTTCAGCCTCGAACATGGCCCAGTTTTCCAACAGCAGATCGGAGTTCATGACGAGCGATCTCGGCCTGAACGACATCGAGTACGAGAGAAAGGGTGGATTTTTCATGACGAACAAGAAAACAGCTCTGGCTGTCTGCGCGGTAGTTCTGATAGTCATAGCCGCAGGTTTCGTCGGAGCCTACATCGGCTCGATACCCAAGGAGAAGGTAGGGAAATCCTTAACTCCGTTGGCTCATTCTCACTCCGAACATTAATGACCCCGATGCATGTTTTAACGTAATGCTAATTGACCGTAATGCCGTCGATGATGCAATAGAAAAACGTTTCACCGTTCGCGATTAATCCGACGTCGCGGGTCTCGGCACTGATTTAACGTCGCTTGAGTGAGCTGTTATTATTCGCTCGTTATTTATTAAAACCGGCGTGCACCCGTGTAAACGGCGTTCGCTCGATCGAACGCTCAATCATTGACAATCACCGCCTTTTGTCAGGGTTACGACACGCTGGCCTTCGTAGACGGCGACATTGGCTGCAACAACGTTGCATCCTCCAAGTTTTCCCTCGCCGAGTCGATCCGGCCTCACCGATATCGCGTCGATCT
Organism: Ichneumoninae sp. A BG-2022a; assembly: GCA_030522665.1. Classification (NCBI taxonomy): domain Eukaryota; kingdom Metazoa; phylum Arthropoda; class Insecta; order Hymenoptera; family Ichneumonidae; species Ichneumoninae sp. A BG-2022a. The sequence goes on along the minus strand of JAPYZC010001233.1, from coordinate 3,472 downwards.
ATCGCCGATCGTCGAAGACGAACCGATCTCGAGGCTCCGCGGTCGGCTCGTCGTGGATTTTCTGTACAACGGCAGCGCGGACCTCGAAGAGATCGTCATGAACGCCAGACGAATGAACGTGACGAGAACAAGGCTGGTGTCTTGGACAGCCGAGGAACCGAGCAATTCACAGTTGGGAGAAAGAAGTAGAAGAAGAAGAAATCCCGAGGGCGATATCAAACCGGTCGAAGATCCCTACAATCTTCTGGCCGAAAACTCCACCGTGCGAAGTGAATCGACGGCCAACGGTAATTAAAACTGTAATTCATTATTAAGGCTGCACTGTAAAAAAATTTTGTTTGAAAATTAATGACCAATATTGGAAGCTTTTTTACGTAAACCGTTTCTGAAATTTCAAACGCATGTGCGTTACAATTGTACAGTAAAATTTGTATTTTTCAGTAACATTTTTGTAAATTTCAAGCAAAAGATTTGTAATTTAATATCTGGTATTTTTATTTTACAAGCACAGTACATTAATGTTTAATCAATGTGATTAACTATGGCAAATTTCGAGTTCCCGTGCATTAAATTTATAATTTATTTTTACAGTGTGTTTAACGATTTCCGGCCGGAAAAACGTTTTTTTTATTTATTTTTTGTCAGTAAAAAAAATCGACAGAAATGAATGTAAATAATGCAACGAACTTGCGATGCAGAAACTGGCGAAGCTACGACGATAGCTTCAGCTCCGGAAGGCTCGACCGATCTCGTTGTCCCGCTGATAATGGAGAATCGTACGATCGGCTACGAGATCGCGACGAACGATTCGACGGCGAATTCGACGAGTTCGGAGGATAATGGTTATCCTCTGGAATCTCTTCCGACGTCGTCCGGAGAGGAGATCAACATGACCGTTTCGCACGACGTCAAAGCTCTCGCACCGGAAACTCCGAGCGACAACGATTTTGTGCAACCAACGAGGATCGACGCCTCGGCACCGCAACTGAACGGATCCTCCGTTTCCGGCAGTGCCGACAAGAACGAGAGCTCGGAGATCGAAATAAATGGGAGCGAGCTCGACGATGGGGGAGGCTTTCTCGTTCTTCGTCCGGCATCGCCCATCGTGGCCGGTGAATACTCTTTGGAAATCGATTACGAACTTCCCGTAGACGGCTACGTCGTTCACCTCACGAATGGAAGCGACAAGTGAGGGCTCTCTCTTTCCGCGATCGACACAACATCCGAGTTATTCATTTTTATAAATTTTTCTTTTTATCTCTTCCGCGCCAAGGTGGTCACCGACTGTCGGTATGAAATCTTCCGACGTTCGGAACTTGTTTCCGGTCTTCGACGATGTGAGAATGAAAGCTCGTTTCTCGTTGACGCTTCCACGGCCGACCGGTCTGAAGATTTACTCCAACATGCCGATCGAAAGTACCGTCGCTGCGTAAGTCGTCAACAATGATTTTGTACAAGCGCAATGTACAAAACAATTCGCATGAAATTTAATCTGCCGGACTAGAAGTTTTTATGGAGAAACTGGTATATTAAAGTTCATGTACAATTTTGTTGAACAACATTGATGTTTAGTGTATTAAAAACACGGGGAATATTTTATTTTTAATAATTTACTTTAATCTAATTTACAATTGTCATGCAAAATTAATATACTTTTTCATTGAAACTAAAATAAATTATAAACCTTACAGTACTTTCACAGTAAAGGTAAGTTTATTGTGAAAGTACTGTAAGGTTTATTATTTACTTTAGTTTCAATGAAAAAGTATATTAATTTTGCATGACAATTGTGCGTTAAATGTGATGTAACAGTTTTAGCATAAAAACTTCCTGATCGGTACATTAAATTTAGAATTTCTTTAGGTGTGTTAAATAATAATTTTTTCTACCTTTCCAAGATCGAACGAATGGGTTCTGGACAAGTTCGAGGAGACGCCGCCTCTCTCGCCCGGCAGTCTCGCTGTCGCTGCCACCGGACAGCTGGAGACTTTGGGTCAGCGGCTAATCAACGACACCAATGTCACCTTTTGGGCTGAAACTTTGAAATCGGGCGCGGCAAAGTATTCCATGGATATCGTTGAAATCGCCATTCTCGTATTCGTCGATGTTTTCGGAGTCGATTTTCCGTTGCCGAAGTTGGACATCATCGGGCTACGCGATGTCGATCACGATTATGCGCATCCTGGACTTATAACTATCCCGTGAGATTTCACTTACAAGATTCTCAGAAATCTTCTATTTTTTTTTTTTGCAAATAATGATATTCTTATCTCTGCAGAGAATCGCTCTACCTGGTCGACGACGATTCCTCCGCTGTGAGTCGAGAGCTTGCTCATATGAAACTCATTATGGTAATTGGCTCACAATGGCTCGGCGGAATGGTAAACAATCGTAACTCTTCCGACGCTTGGATAGTCGAGAGTTCCCTGCTATATCTTCAGCATCGACTCATGGAAGAGGCAAGAGACGCGTCGAATCGGTTTTTCAAAATCCTCGAATTTTTTTCAAGAATTTTCGTTTGAATTTATTTTTAGTTGAATCCCGTTTTCAATCATTCAACTTTCATCATGGACGTTCAACCGAGCGCGCTGGAGGCTGACGGATACAGCGTCTCGAGATTCCATCAATCGAAGCTCGACTCCTCGCATTCAAGCTCGTTTCATGCAAACGAGGCATACGCCATAGGTAAGTTTCAAACCCCGTGTCGATCCTTTTCCCCTCTCTCGCCTCTCTGACTCGAGCTCGGTCGGTAACAAGACGTGTAATCCATTTTTTTTCAAGGTTCACAGAATTACAGTTTTTGTTACCGACTGAGTCCGATTCACATCTCCCTAAGAGAAATTGAGCGATTCGAATCTACTAATTAGTAGCCAAGATTTAATTTCAATTTAACAAAAGAAATCGCCTGCTCGTAGGTGCATGTCTGATTCACATGTTGCATGGTGCGTTAAGACAAACGGAATTTCCCACCGGATACAGATCTTTCGTTTCGAGGTGGTGGGTATAATGGATCGAGAATTAAAAATTTAATTTAACCAAAAAAAAAAAGCTTTCTTCACTGTGGTTCATGGCTTTCGTGTTTTTTTTGTTTACAACTCATTGTGATTATGAAATGATAATTTTTCTTCAGGACTGGCGGCAACGCCGATGCAGCGTCATTCTGGGAAGCTATGACCTTGAACGCCACGGAAGATGAGCAGCCCGAAAGTGAAGCTAAACTGACTGATATAATGAATCTTTGGACGACGGAAAATGGTTATCCGGTTGTTACCGTCACGAGAAACTATGAAACCGGTTCGGCAGTGGTCCATCAGGTATACCATACTCCTATCTACATAATAATAAAGTTTATCTCATACTTACGCAGATACTGACACAAATACTCACACAAATACTCACACAAATACTCACACAAATACTCACACAAATACTCACACAAATACTCACACAAATACTCACACAAATACTCACA
>JAPYZC010001232.1:0-20728 GCA_030522665.1 Ichneumoninae sp. A BG-2022a | reverse complement strand
TGTCCGAAGAATGGTACAAGCGTTACTACATACGCGACCTAATAATCGGACAGTACGAAAAGGTTACGTTGGCCAGTTTTCTACGTATCTTATCTTCATTATCGTTTCGCGTGAATATTATTGTTTTCATTGATTTAATTGATAAATCGCAGAGGAATTCTTTTAGTCAATATTAACTAAAAGTTCGCACATCAGAAATTTTGAAATCTACGATTGTCCGAAACATTGGGACACGCTGTGTCCGAATATAGGGACGTGCCGAAAAACCGGTACATTTGGGCTCTCTTGATACTTTCTTCCGTAATTAAAAAAATATTTATCCTTTTATAATTAACCGGTGTCTTCTGGAAACTAGAAACTATCAGCTTGATATTGGTTTCGGTTATTTCAAGAAAAAAAATGTTCTTGATAAATTAATATCTGCCGGAATCTTAGGCTGCTCTTAATCGTCCGATCATTGGTACCTTTACCTTAGTCACAAGCGACAGCGGTGAATCGCGGTACATCGAGTGCAGCCTTCGGTAGCACATTGAAATAATATTTATATTACTCACAAGCGACAGCGGTGGATGCGCGGTTGGCGCACGGTTCCGGTGATCTCTCAAGTCAAGCACAATCGTTCGCGGTCAGTGCTTAGATGGGTGACCGCTTAGCCGTGCGCTAGCTGGCGCATCAACCGGTGAGCGGGAGGCGCTTTCTTCGGAAACTTAGGTGTCTCTGCACTTTACGCAAGTGGTTGCGGACGCACGGAATTAGAATAGGTTAGCGAAGTGCGGGTAGGAAAGTGTTAGAATAGGTACACGGTTAGGCTAGGGGGGAGCTAAGGTAAAAACCCCTACGGGGTTTACCTGGGACGGAACATAAAAAAAAAATGTATACTCACATTCAGCCGATGAGATCTCTGCATAAATATTGCGCACCTTTGCCGAAGGATCGTATCAAAGGAATACCAAAGCGTAGAGTCGCGGGAGTGTTCTCGTATAGGTTCGGAAATGTAAATTTGCGGATCGGGCACATCAAGTAGCTTCTCAAAGATCCGAGTACTCGTCTTGGTAAGAAATGCGGTACGTTGTTTGTTTATCGGATTCGATGTGTAACGTATATTCGAGAGAGGTTATCAATTTTTGTTTTTTGTTTTTTTTTACAAGTTTCTGATTTGATATTCACATTTATTTAGCAGCTATCGGATGAATATTTTGTTGACGAAAATTTGGTAATTTGGCGTCAATTTTATTTTATGAGATCTCTGCATAAACATTGCGCACCTTTGCCGAAGGACTGTATCAAAAATATACCAAAGTGTAGATGCATGCAAATGTTCTCGTATAGGTTCGGGAAAGTAAATTTTCAGATCATGTCTATCAAGTAGCTTCTCGAAGATCCGAGTATTCGTCTTCCTAAGAACCGCGGTACATTATTTATTTATTGGTTTCGATGTGTAGCGAATATTCGAGTGAGTATATTAATTTTTTTATATAAGTATCTGATTTCATACTCACATTTATTTAGCAGCTATCGGATGAATATTTTGTCGATGGAAATTTGTCAATGGATCGTGAAATTTTGGTTTTTAAAATTTATTATTAGTTGAGTTAACAAAAAAAAAAGTCATCAAGATTGACCGCGTTTTGTAATTTTGGTAACGACGGACATCGACGTGGTGTACAGAACCAAAGGTTATCCGCGACCCTACTTTGACGAACAGTCGAATAATTATCTCGGTGGCGTATACGCGGATGGAAGGTAAATATATCCGTTGGAATCCCCGAGGCGTGCACAGTAGCAGTAGGCAGCAAATGAGCATCAGGACGTTTTGAAGTTAGTCGCTGTACCGGAAAGCCGTAATGAAACCGCGGTATCCGTTTCGACGAAATTTTCAGCCGAGGTGACCGTTCGCCGAATTAGAATCCCGAGGGAATCGAAAGCGATGCGGTGCCCGAAGCTATTGTGCTGCACGTTTACTTGCACCGGCATTTGGAAACATGCGAGAGCGTCGAATAACGACATTGACGAAAATCTTGGATAAGATAGGGTATTTTTTAAATGTAAAGCTTAGACCCTTTTTACGATTAGCGAAGGTTGAATCCTGACAGAAAATAAATGTTGGTTCAGGTGCAAAGCCAGCCGTGGGCTTAAAATGATCGTCGGAGGTCTCGGAGTTTTTATTGAAACCGTTCGAAAAAAATGCACGTATTTTAAAAATGTCTATTTAAAGTAAAATATTTAAAAAAAAAATAAATTATTAAAAAATTCACATCGAGAAAAGTCCATGAAATTTAATATACCTCATCAATATCATAGAAAAAAATGTACTAAAATGAAAAAATTCAATATAAAAAAGAAAAATAAATCGCTATTCGAGAAAAAAAGCTTTTAAAGTTTCCGCATCGCTCGAGTAACGGTGGGTCAATTTAGTGCAGAGAAAGAAGTTGAAGAACGCGGGAGCGAAAAATGGGTGAAAAAAAGGAATACCGGGGTTAATATAAAATTTTCCGTGGATTCGCCCCGAGGCCATAGGGGTTGCCGCGACGCGCTTGAAATTTCTTTGCCGAGCGAATTCTCGGATTTTCCGGATGTTTCCTCAAACCGCTACTTCGCCCCTCCAGCAGCTCGTTAATTCGTCGAGCTAAACAATCACGAGTCTGCATGCGAAATTCTAGAACATTTTCTACATTAAACATCTCCCCGTTAAATTTTCCGTTTCGTACAACGCAGAAACCGTTTTGACGACTCGCTCACGTATGCTCACCATGTTATTCGATTCGTTAGAGATTCGGTGGATCATGAGGATACACAGGTACGCGGCTAATAGCGGAGAAACGCTGAATCTCTGTATACGGTTACTTCGCTGATCGCAGTGCAACATGGAAAATTTCCATACATACGGAATATGTACGATGGACGATACGCAGATATGCGCACATAGGACGGTACAATTTGTGTGCGACTGAGAGCATATATTGGCGAAACGGCTCGTTGGCTTCATCGGTATAGTTGGGACATCGTGTGTTCTCGGTAATAGCCCGTGGAACACAATCAATGCGACACACGAGATTCATAAATATTCATCACCACAAAGTAGCCGTCCAGTCGATTATCGAGTGACGAAGAGGCCGGTGGAGAATCCGCGGGCGGGCTAATGGTCGCTATAAGCGTCCGGAAATTTACGAACCCTCGAATTCAGTTGTCACACGCTTTTCGAGATTATTCTCTGGTTAAGATTTTCTTAAGATTTTTATTCAGGATTTTGTTTTAGATCTCTTTAGGATTTTGTTTAAGTTTTTGTTTCGGATCTCTTTAGGATTTTTCTAGGATTTTAAAAATGTTCGTTCATGCGCTGTCGGTCACGCATCTAACGATAAAATTTCCGAAATGCACTTCGAAGGGTACAGCTGCACATTTTTTTTAATTCCAGGAAGTTAGTGGTATTTCGTAACATACAATAGCGAAACGACTCTCTTGGATCAAATTCTTTTAAATATTTCCATTGATACACCTATTTTATTACTTTATAAATATGAAAAACACTTTTTTCAGAGAAATCGCCATTTCTTTTTTTTTAGCTAAATAAAATTGTTACCGCCAGTTTCCAAAAATATTTTGCGGAATAATATGAACTCGTTCACTTTTAGCAGAATACGCACGTATCATGGTTACTTCGCAATCTTCATATCAATCTGTTTTTTTCTAACAAAAAAACACAACTTAAAATAAATAAAAAATATTAATTGTCCATTTGTCGTCGTTTATTATTACGTGGAAAAAATAACAGTGCAAATTACATCTTTAATGTCACGGATGATTCAGCATGTATTTAAAAAATGATCATTCTTCATCGGTGAGTTGCAACAGATTAGTCTTCCAGACACAATCGTATATGCCGGAGCGAAAGGATTAATAGACCGTAAATTATGTACAGGAAGGAAAAAAATGGCGATTTTTCCGGAAGTACTTCGCGACGTGACGCAAAATCCACTCCGTCTTAGTCAAAGTACGTGACACAAGTGTTAAGTAGAAAAAGCGATGAACGGACAAGAGCGAAGAGGTTTGAAAAGTTTCGTTGTGTGCCTTGATTTCATGAATTTATATTGAACTAATATTAGCTGTCTTCCTATAAGTTTGAGACAGTATCGTCCTGTCCGACCCGGACGAGCGGACGTGCAAAAACAACATCGTCCGTCACTATCGAGTCACTGTTATTCGCTACTTGCAAACAATGAATAAATTTCCGCCCTGCAGACCAGTGAATTGAATCGTTCATATTGGCACAGATAAATTTTTTGGCATCGAAAAAACGTTTATAACGCCGGATGTTGCGTCACAGCGAAATTTTTGTATACTTGTTAATACATCAACATTACACTTACAGCATTGCGTCGAGTACAGGGTAGAAACGATTGTTTAAATTGGCGCCAATTATATACGCACCCCGTAGATATATTTTTGATCCGGCAGTCAATTGACAGTTCGTACGTAGCAGAGATGGTCAAAAAAGTATTTTCACTTTATAAAAATTTTAAGCAACTTCATTCGTGTTAAGGTGACTCGATTACTTCCAGTCACGTAAGATTTTAATCCGATCGCGATTTTAGGATCGAATTTTAAGATATTAGTTTGAAGTTAACATCGCTCTTGAGATCGAAGTTTGGCCCAAACTTCATTGCGTGCTTAAGTATGACTTCAAGTTCGGAGTTAATTTCGATCCCAAGTTCAAACTAATGTTTTCAAATTCGACCCTTAGAATTACTCTAAAATCGCGGTGGAAATAAAATCTTACATGAAAATTGAGATTTTTTTATTTAAAGTAAAATTTTTATTTTTATTAACATTGAGATTTGATTTTGAATTAAGTATTTTTTGGCCATTTCTGTAATGAAGTACGCACTTATACTATATACTACGATACACGTAAAAAATAAAAAAAACACAACGTCTCACTCTTCAGCACCAGATATCATCATGCAATTGGATAAACACCCGATGAGAGCACAGACTTGCTTCCTCCGAAATCTTCCTTCGTTCATCCGGCACTTCCGCATTATGCCAAGAAATGTTGAAACTTCACTATCGCTTATCTTCATCGTCATTCGTCATCATCGAGATTATCGGATGCGAAGAAAGATGGAGGAAGGAAGCGGGACGAAAATAAAAATACAAAAGAAACCAAAGGAGTGAAATCCAACTCTATTACAGCGAACGAGCTAATACAAATCACATTTTTTCTGTTTTCTGTTCGCTTCTTATGTTACACGGACCAACCCTGGTTTCTGGTTTCTCTGTGCAGTCCTTCAAGGTAATTCGCATACTCCCTTTTTTTCTAGTTTCAGTCTCGAACTCCGTCTGTCTCTATTTACCTCGCTATTCGTTCGAAACTTCGAATGTCATTCTCGTATATTTATATATTTATCGACTTTTTTTCTATACATATATATATATATATTTTTTTAAATTTTCGTCATAACTTTAATTCTTTTTCTTTTCTATTCTATACCTACTAATTCACACTCTTTCGCCCATTCATTGATCCCTTATTTTTACAGTTTTACTATTATCATTATTTATATTTTTAATTTAACGATAAAAAATATCGTCACCGTTATTATCTACCACCGCAAGCGCCACATTCTTTCGCTCACTTTCGATATGCCGCTAGCATTGAATCACTGATCGTTATATTGCCAATGTCATCTATGATACAGCTCGCGACGTTATATACATACTGTTTCGTCATACTATCGCCAAATTAACGCTTGTGACTTACGAACTTTTTGTTCTTTTTTTTCACGCTTTAGTGAAACGACCAAGCAATGGAGAAGGGGAAAAAATCTGTGATACCATTAGTATAGTGCAAGTGAGGGCGTGGGTTTTTTTCGTGCGTTATATGTGAAAATTTGTATTACCATACGCTGCATCTCTCACGCTGTGCCCAATATATTTATGTATTTACATATATATATGTATATATAAGAGTGTGTGTGTCGTAGTCAGTGTGATTTTTGGGCTTATGCTTTTTGTCGCCTTGCACATGCGACTCAATCCCTCCAACATGTCCCGTGAAATGAGACCATTTTTTTCTTCATTCGTGCAACTTTTTTGAAATTCAAATTAGTTTTTTTTTATTAAAATTTTTTTATTTTTTCAACACCCAGTCCGAAACACTGTATGCGGCTCAAGGAGAGATTGTGGAAGAATTTTTGGAACGGTGCGGGAATGGTGGATAGTTTGAGAGATTACTCGATTGTAGTTGAAGTTAAAAGGGAAGTTAAAAGGGACGAGCGTGAAAGCTCGACGGATATTGAATACTAACGCTCGTTTCCATTCAATTCTAACCTTTGGACAGGAATCGAGCTCTGCGGCCTAATCGGATCAGCGACTCAAATAGCACAGTAAAAGAGGTTTCTACATTTTAAAAATATTTCTTGTCCACAAAGCTCCACAATTTCTCGCTAACATGCCATTTTTTTTACTTATCAACGAATCGTATTTTAATACAAAAAAGTACATGGTAAAAGAAAAGTACATGGTAAAATTATTATAAAAATGTTTTAAAAATATTAAGAAAAAATGTTAAAATTGCTACAAAAAAATGGTAAAATGTTCGAGAAAATAATTAATAATTAAAATAAGTTTGAGGACGAAAAATGTTTATTCAATGTACAAACTTTCTCTATGGTGCGAAAAGTTCGTTCCCCATGGTACTTAAGAGACAAACAACATGAATAGCAATATTTCAAACGCCCAATGTCTCATTTAGAGTTTTCAAAAAGCCGCGTTAGGCTCGATTGAAACTTTGTCGGCTGAAACTTGTGAAACGAATTTTTCAATTGGAATTCCTGGTTTGCGTAGAACGCATCGCTCAATCCACGATGGGCACATTTGTTCCGAAATTTTTTATTCGATCCTCTGTTTCTGTCGAAACGATCGTTCGTTAGTCCGAGCATGCGATTACCTGGACGATCTCCAATGCGATCTCCCCTTGACACGAACACGCATGAGCAACCAATCCGAAACACAGATTAATTTCATTAACATAGTGTGCAACCTGGTATGCATGCCACGTCATCGTGTGTGCAGTTATGTGTGTACAATTATACGAAGAATTGCGCGAGGCAATGAACCAGCAAATTTTCTTCGGCACGATGCACGTCACATATAGATAAATAATTACAGCAGTCACGCATGAAACTATCGGATTGAATGCCCGAATTGTATATTTCCCAAGAGGATTCCGATTCAGATAAAAAAATGCTCATTTCCAATTTTTCAAATAAAGAACTAACATAAATGAAACAAATTCTAAATACACTGTAAAAAAATTCGTATGGAACTTAATGTACCGGACTGTAAGTTTTTATGCAAAAACTGGGATATTAAATTTCATGTACAATTGTGATGAAAAATTAATGTTTAGTATATTAAAAACATTGAAAATACTTCATTTTTAATAATTTACTTTAATTTCACTAGAAAAGTACTTTAATTATTACAATTAACTTTAATCTTGATGCAAAAGTATGTTAATTTCGCATCACAATTGTACATTAAATTAACAATTTTTTTTACAGTGCAACACTGTAAAAATAAATTGTAAATTTAATGTACTGGAAACTGAAATTTGCTTACATTACTGACATTAATTGAACATTAATGTACTTTAATTGTAAAATCAAATACGAGATATTAAAATTAGAAATCTTTTGCCTGGAATTTACAAAAATTTCCATGAAAAATACAAATATTACTGTAAAATTGCGCCACACATGTGTTTGAAATTTCCGGTTTATGTAAAAAAGCTTCCAATACAGTTCATTAATTTTCAACCAAATTTTTTTTACAGTGAAGTATTCAGAAAAAAAAGAAACGATAAACGCAAATTAAAAAAAGCCTATAAATTTTAATCGTTCGGATAATGGCGTATAAATCCTTCACCGCGCCGGATATTCAGTTAATTAATATATAAAAGCCGGTAATCTATAGGGGCCCTTTAACGATCAATTACTCAGCGAGATCATCTTGAGCGCGCAACAGCGCGGTATAGGAATAGCGTAGCATTTACGGTTGGGCCGGTACCGGGGGAGGACGGCGACTGAATCAAAAGGCTCGGGGTGGAGGGGCTGTATAGTACCCCGTCATCCACGAGTCATAAAACTCGCCGGGTAGTAAAGTGTACCCGGACGTGTACGCCGTGTAAGTGAACACCCGAGAAGACGCGGCCCCTATTTTATAGAAGCTAGTCGGTGGGACGAAAGCGAGACGCAATAAAAAATTGCCCTGTCTCCATTGAAAAAGTCACGTTGGACGGGGAATAAGGCACTCCCAAGTTTTTCACCGTGTATATTCTTCACTCTTTTCGCTTCAACCCCCCTCCCCCGCCCCGCCCGTTTCCCTGGAAAGGCCGGTGCACCGAGTGCGAAAGCACCGGAGACTCCGCACGACCAAACAAGGGTCGTAAATTTTCGGTGCACACCCTCGGTGTCTTTCTTACTCACGGCCTATACACGATTTTCCCCACTCGCTCCCTCTCGCCAGCACGGATAGCTAACCCGTTCGGTAACCACCCTTTCGCGTCTCCCCTTCAACCCCTCACGTACAAGCCCCGTGGGAGACTGTAATTCACGAGGTGAGAACGCGACATTATTTTTACTCTCGGTCATTGTGAAAAAAAGGAAAAAAAAGACACTTTCCCGCGACTATCGTCCCGCCGCGCGGGCTTCAACGCGAGCACAATTCTTTGAGCACCTTAAGTTTTTGGATGTTTTTTTTTTTTTTGAGTCAAGAGAGACGTTGCCCAGGTAAAGTTTAACTGTTGGTCCAGCCGGGTGCAAGGAATGTTGTCCGTGTTTCAAGTTTTTCACTTAATCGACCGGAAGTTCGTCGCTTCCAGTTCGAAAATCGAATTTTTCGCCCGAAAGTGACGCCGAAAATTCGTGGTTTCCGGATTGACAATCGAATTTATCGACCGGAAGTGACTTTATATCGGAAATACGTCGCATCCGGTTTAAAAAACGAATTTTTCGACCGGAAGCGACGTATTTCCGGTACGACGTCACGGTCGAAAAACCGTAACAACGTTTGTGTGGAGAAACTCGTCGGCAATAAAGATAATTCAGTGCTTTTAACTTTTGTGCATTTTTTTTTGGATAAATTGTAATGTTTTTCGTTGACTGAATTCCCCGGTGTAAATCATTAGTGAGAATAATCAAAAGGGCGGAATGAAAATAAAAGTATTACGGTTCGTCCGTGTACGCGTATACCGGATAATAATGCGGATGCATACAGGATGAGGATGCACAGTGGAAGAGGAATGGAAAGTTCACACACGGTTTGCCAGCTGCCGTGGTGGAAGCGCAGCCCGCCGGCAATGAAAACTAATTCTGGGTTAAACTTGCTGAAAAAATAGAAGGCATTTCGTTCCTCGGCCCGGGCCGCACCCTGGGTGGGCAAAGTAAATATTTCGTTGTTTGGCTCACGAGCCCCGTCTCTTTCCAATTAACACGAAACTCGTGGAAACGTAATATCCTCGATCCGCCGCCAGTTATTTCGCGTCTCTTATTTCCTTCCCTCCTACCTCTCCTACGCGCTTGCCGCCGACTACGAGTTGGTGCAAAATAAATATACCCGAAATACCATCAGTTGATTCGTTGCTCGGCGTATGAATTTTTTATTATTTTTTTTAACAATACCTAGATAAAAGAGAAACAAATTGAAATCGTTCAATTTGATTTTTTTTAAATGCCTTTAGTGGTTCGTTAAATAGAATTTTTTTTTTATATTCTATTCGCTGGAAATGGAAGTAACGAGGCGCAGCTGAGCGGCCTCTTTGCGATGGATCGTAAATTCACGGATTGCCGATCCCATACTTGATCGTCGTTTAATGTCCGTCTGCGGGCTCGTTCGTCTTCGACTATAGCACGAACTGTAACGCGTCCGAGTCGTCACCGTTGATCGATATTGCCACGGCATCCCCACGTTAAGCCGTAAATGGGAAGTATAAAACAATGTCACTTTCATTGCGCGGTCCTAAACCACTCGTAAACTGTAGGGTGTCCAATGAAACAAAGAATTGGCTTGCCCAGCTGTTTTCTTAACGTTCCTAGAGTCGTATAATAAATTGGTTGGGCCACAAAAATTATCGTTTGGGTCGGGAAATCGGTTGGGCCACAAAAATTATAGTTTGGGTTGAGAAATCGGTTGGGCCTCAAAAATTATCGTTTGAGTCGAGAAATAGGATGGTTCAAAGAAGTTATTATTGGTTGGATCGAGAAATTAGTTGTTGCAAGCTTAATCGCGACTATTTTCATGTCTAGCAGCAAAGTAGTATCGTTAAACTATCGTAAAAAAGAAACTGACAATCTACAAATCACCTTAAAAACTTTTCTAAATCAGCAAAAAGGACGAAATAAGACACAATCGTCTTTCATTTATATACATAACAATATAAGTCAATACTCCACTTGACCTCACTGTTCAATGATGTAAAATCAGGATAGGACGCTGTTTTACCGTTTTACTCTCCACTACACAAAACAGTAAAAAAATATAAAAATGACCCGTTACACCGTTGTTAATATGGGATACAGAAAATTTGTTCGCCTGAATAATTAGTGTATAATATATATTAATGAAGATAACAAAAATTATTAAGGGAGCGAAAAGGATTACCAACGAAGGAGCGGGCAGGCTTCAACGCCGAGGAGAAAAAACAATCTCGTGTCGATGCGGCGAATGGAGTTGACGCCTGTCCGATCGTTAAAGCATCCAGCAGAATTCGATTTAAAAAAGCGTGCCGTCGGTGCGAATAAGGGATGCTACGATCGACTGCTAACTACCGCCTTCTCCTTGGAACGAAATGAAAAAACTGTTGCCTCCCGCCATTACCTATTCAAGCGTCCGGGAATAAAAAGGCGAAGTCAAGGGAGAAAAACAGGAGTGAAAGCTGAAAAAAGCAGATGGAGGGCTGTTGATTGAAAAATCGGATGGCAGCCTTTCCCATGCAAATTGTTTCAAGAGTAAAAACAATACTCCCTTTGTTCACTGAACGGTGAAAAGCTTCGAGAGCGAAAACAAAACTGTACAGTAGTTACACAATGAATACGGAAGATAACGCAAAAAAAAGAAAACGGTGCAAACCGATAGAGGCTGAAATTGTAAAGCCAGGATATTGTTTTCATTGTGTGTACGAAGTTTATTTTAATTGCGCGATCCAAGAAAAGATATTCGGTCGTGAGTCTCAATTAATCCGAACGTCCAAACAATTAAATCAACAACACAATTTTTTCGAATATTCAAGCCTATGTGGTAAATTTTGATGAAATTCATTGAACATCGATGAATATTCTTTTACTCGGCCCGAAGAGAGCTCGGATCGTTATCGCGAATCTGTGAAACAATTCTCGTTGGAAAACACACTCAGAAACCTACACTTTTTGTCTCAACAATTTTCTCGTCCGATCGACAATTTGCCAAATAAATTTAAAAAACCAAAGCGTGTTCGCAAGTTTTTATATTTTGTACCGGCCAATGTATTAATTTTTTTAATCATAATTAATTTGTGAGTATTGGTGTTGGGTAACTTTGAAAAAAATTGTAAACACTTTCCGAGCGACGGAATTTTATGGTTTTCATTGCTGTTCTTATCCAGAACTCACTGGTCCGGACGATGTGTGTGGAAAGGATAAAAAAAATGTTTTACGGCCATTTTTGCGTGAAGGTATCGATAGTTCATAGAACCGAGGGATTCCAAGTTTTTACGAGGATGAAAGTTTTAGCCGTGCTTCAAGTGAAGTGTATGCGAATAGATTCTGCCATTTCAAAGCTGAGCTTTCGAATGACGCTGCGTTTAACTGCCTGCATGCGATACGGTTCCAACGCAAGCATTCCGATAGCGTATTTTAGTTTTTACATCCGTGGGAACGACACGGCGAACCGGATGAACGGACTTGGACGAGCGGCGCCGCTCGCATAAAGCTTCGCGAAACTATACTCGACTATCTGCATGTGAAGGGTACGATACTTCGATATGCGATACTACAGACCTTCGGTATATTACTGGGATTCTAAAAGCCGATCATAAAAACGCAGTCTTCCGTAATGACGGTCCTCGATATGCTAAAAACGTCGAATTTGCGAGACTTTTTTATCCATCGTTCAACCAATATTTACGGAAGGTTGTATTTTTTTTTACTAACGAAACTAGTATTTTTACTTGAAATACCCACTTTTCTACTATCGCAAGAAAATTTGTAAGCACAGTAATAATTATTTCGGTATAATAATTAGATCACAGTATAAATGCATAACGAATGCATTTGGCACTCCATATCAAGAGCAATTGCCCATATTTGTGTCGACAAATTTTTTATTTCAACATTTGGAGATAATGCGAAAGGCTCAAAAATTGTCAAAAAATAAAACGACCCTGGAAAAAAATGTTTGAAAAGTTCATTCGACAACTTAAATTCGATGTCCTTGCATCTTTTCGTAGGGCTGACGGTTTTTTAATTAAAAGTAGACCGGGAGTAATTTTTATTTACCTCCATCTATACTTTTTATTTTCCGATCTGCTTAACTGAAATATGTGATTTTTAAAATAAAAAAACAGCCAACTTTATCTGGAATGTGCCACATTCGGTTTGATTTCTTTCTCGAAATATTTAACTTTAACGAATGGCTAGCGGAAAATTTTGTGCACAACGTCGGATAACAATCACCAAGCACCGAAAGTGATTTTGGCACTGTATGCTTCTGTCAGATGTTCACCAATGTATGCTTAGACTGATCCTTGGTCAATATGAATATCAAAATAGTAACACGAATGTCGCATGTCGTGCACCAAAGCGGAGAGCACCGTACACGATCGATCGAGAACACGGAGAGAAGATTTGATCGTAAAAAAAAAAACTCATCATAATATACTAATGACACAAAAATTTCTTCAGTCTCTCGAAAGACATTTTTTTAAAACATAAAAAATCTTGTCATAATTCCATACGATACATTCAAACTACTATACTCACGTCTCTAATCAGTGCATTCGATCATAGACGCTGTTACCATTCCATTATACCATTCCATTATATTTTACATAATCACGTTTTTTTATAATAAATACATGTTAGTACATAATACGTGACTCACGATATTAAAAAAAAAAAAAACATGAAATAGAATTCATGTTGTAGAACGTCGAGGTGTGCGAATTGGCCACCAGATTACATGACGATCGTTGGATGTCTGTGTATTCGCACTACAGCGATCTATGGGTAAAAAAATAATATTCGACGTCATGAGTCTGGTAAAAAATTGGCAATCTGATTAGCCTGACGTCCCAATAATGATTATAATTTTTTTATTGAAATATATTATTTGCAGGATACCGATATATCGACGTTTTAGTTTTAGTAGCCGTAAACGCGAATCGTTTTCCAAGATCCCGTCAAAAGTTTGATGTTTCATAACGCGGAAAGTTGATAGTACGTTGAGACGGGTCTTATCGTGAGTGTCGATTACATTCGCGCGATTGCGTTCGAATGATCAAAGCCGAAGGGTCGGCGACGGCCGCAAAGGATCGTCTATAGAATACATAAAGTGGAGGGAACCCGCGGTGTGCCAGAGGAATATTGCTTCGATTAAAGTGACGGCTGGTAATCGGTCGTTTAATTGCATTAGAGCATGAAATTGCTATCATATATCCTGGGAGCTTTTCGCGCACGTCACAACGATCGCTCGCATCGCAAATGGCGAACACTCGGGGTACCAGCACTATCCGTGCCATATATGAAGTGCCACACGGGGCATTTCAAGCCGACCAATAATTGACCGCCAGACATAAAAAAACTGATAATTATCCAGATAGACCAAGAAAATATATACGTGTAGATATTTATACCAATGTGAACACATTTATATTAAAACAGACTCATGTAGAGTTTAGATGATTTTGGGGGAACAAAAATTGCATCAAAAGCCATATTCGAAAAATAGAAAAACATTGCGAATTTTTGTATTTTTTGTCACGGTTGAGCGCGCGAACTTCATATCAAATATATTATGCAAAACTTTGTGGATAAAAATTTGTGAAAAAGTATTTAGAAAAAGTGTAATGAACGAAAGTTTGAGACAAAGTATTAATGGTAATTCGTTACGCGATTTCGAACACGATGCAGGATTTTCCATTCTGACTGGGGCGTGTGATTGGTCACATATCGGTTGCGGATAATGCGTGCCAAGTAGTTCCTACCTTCGAGGGCCGGCGGTGTCCAATAGTAACGTCCGAAATGGTCGGACGTGTTATGAATTGATTACATACGCCGCTATGAATAATTACTTATAATTCAGTGGGAAAAAATAGCGCGTATCAAAAATAAATGTTTGTACGGGGGAACCGGAATAAGTAGTAACGTCTGGAATAGTCAGACGATCCCAATACCGCATCAAGTACCAAAATACGTTTAACAAAGCCGTGCCGGCCGCAAAACCTCGACCCAAATGTCTAGCCCTAGTGATAAATAACCAAATATTTTATTTATTAATTACTTATTGTCTATATGTGGTTACTGACTCTTATATTGACTCAATGATGTTATTCTGTGGTGCTTTGCATGTCTCTATTGGACTCTGCATGTCGTGTAGGGCATCGTAAGTACTTGAACAGATTAAACAAAAAAAAAATCAATAAAAAGTACCTAAAAAATATAAAACATTCCTTTCGTCGCGCAACGGCGATTGAGGAAAATTATTTTGTTCATCGTTGCACACCCAATACCGGGAATTTATTAATTATTTCATAGTTACACTTGTGCCTCTTCGACTTGTCGCGCGATAAATACCTCAATGCTGTCGACGATTATTGATAACAGTCTTGACAATGCTATTGAGCATTAAAAAATCTTTATAAAAAAAAAATCCGATTCAATAACGTTGAAAATTTAGAGCAATCCTAATTTTTTTTGTATAAAAAATGTATATACTGTGTTTCGGTTGTCAAAGTCAAAGCAAAATGATTTATTTGTGACTAGCACACAGTAATAGCGCTCTAGCGAAGGACGATAATACAATTAATGATCTCACTCACGGAGATATCGTTATTGTGTACTTTATTTTTCCCCACAACTGTTTTTATTCCGCTCCTTCTTTCCCTCGAATTCTCCAGGCGCGCGTCTGTGTTTTTTTTTTCTTGGCCGGCTGCGTCGCAGCCTCGACCGATTAATCCTACGGTAGCCACCGTACCCCTCCTCCTCCCGCCTTCCGGCTTCCTGCTAACATCTCTCACCGAAAAGAGATTAACGAGAGTGGGAAGAGCGAGTTTTCCCGCGTGTAATCGCGCGGCGGAAAAATAAGCTGGATCGAGGAAACGATCATCGAGATAACAGTGAAACTCTCCTGTCGTCTTTCTTTCGGACCTTTCTCGACTTTCTCGTGTATATACACTCGGCTGTTTTGTAATGTACAATGGAGCGCGAAAGCCCGAGGAATTTTTCTCAATTTCCACGAACAACGCCATTAACCAGCCGGAAAACTTAGCTCTCCCCAATCTTCGCCGCTGTACTAATGCGCTCGGGATGTCCCACATTCCAGAGGGAAGTAGTCACGTACCACGAAAACCTTATCGGTCGTTAATCACTATTTCTGATGGTCGAACAAATGAAATTGGCACACTGCAGAAAATCGCGGATAAGCAATGCTTAAAGAAAACGTTGACGGTAACTCGCCGATTAAATATGTCTTTAAGGGGAGTGTGCACCTTAATTTTAAAGTCCATGACGCATGTGTGAGTGAAACTTAGCGGATCAAAAGATACCCCGAAGACGAATGCTCGTTTTTAAAAGGCATAGAAGTTAGCAACGTTGCACCAACGCAGAAAGTTGCTTTCCTTGTGAGCCGATAATACAATGTAATGTCATGTATTAATATAATAATATAAATATATTTATAATAATTATAATCATATATACATAATAATAATAATATAAAATAATAGAATCATTTTTTTTTATTGTTTCGATCGAAAACAAACTATTTGAGAAAAGTGACATCCGTTAATGAAGTAATTGGATCACCGTTGCTAACTTCCATGTAATGTTCTTAAAGAAACAGTTTCGTAAATACAAAATATTAATTTAATTTATGAGATGAAAATTTCTTCAAGAGGAATTCTAAACTTCTTGAACAATCCAATTATAAAATTCGACTTCTAAAAATATCTTTACTGCGTTTATCGAGAAAAACGATTTTTTATTCGAATAAATAAATAGTTCAAGGTTGATTTTAGTGCCCAATTCATCCCAATTTATTTCAGTACGCATTTTAAAAATTCAAAAAAAAAAATAGCGGCAAATAAAAATCTAAAAATCCGTTTTATATATTTTTTTATACCAGAATATGGGTTTTTTCATATTTTAGATTCTCTTGAAACAAGTTCGCTATTACCGTAAAGCTCACCCTATATTTTAGAGAAAACTGATGAATATGGCCCAGTGAACATATAATTTATTTACATGCCAATTAAAACATAAGATGTAGACTGGGTCAAGAATCATGAAAATTGCATCGATAAAGTTGAAGCGACTCTCGGGCCGTGGTACGTGACTCCATCGTCGATCTTTTCCTTTTAATTTGTATAACCAGCTTATTTTTGGTTTTTACGTGGTTTTTCGATAATTAACACCCGCGTAGTCGAGACGGAGGCGAATGAATAAAATACGAATAACGAGATTTATCTCTTCGTCCAGGACAAGGAGGATGGACCGGTTTACAGGCTTTACCAGGTCATAAGAGATCTGGATGACAACTTCATGCAAACGCTGATCAATCTTCAGGGCATTACCCTATTCGCGCCCAGCAATGCAGCCTGGGAGGAGGAAGGAGTTCGTCACATTCTTCAGGACAAAAAGAAACTGAGAGAAATTTTGAATCTTCACTACGTCAAACAGAGGCTCCCACTCGACGACATCAAGCAGAAGAGCGTCAGCCAGGTTGGTCACATATTTAATTCGTTTATTAACTTTCGTACAATATACCTTGATAAATTGACCAAGGTCGATAAAGAAGTAACCCTTAACCACTAAACGAAGGATTGTAAGTCCGGCAGTACAAATGTTTAAATCACAATTAATTCACGATACAACAGCAGTTTGCGATACTAGTGCGAGAAAGCGAACTTTATACCAACGCGAGTTTGCCCGCTTCACAACCGTACGGAGTCCACTTTTTCGCACGAATATCGCATAATGCTTTTTGCAACCGATGAAGGAGATGTTCTACTTTTCGTGTATGTAAACCGTGGCAATATTGCGCACACGTCGGAGTTTCTCGCACTCGTGCGAGAAGTAAAATTAGCGTGCGACAAGTAAAACCGGATCGACGTGCGCATGCGCGGTTTCTTGCTATAAAACGTCACTTTTGCCACGCCTTCCAGACACGAAAAGTGGCCCTTCTCATGCATGCGTTGCAAAAAGTGTATTTTACTATCTCGTCTGTAAATTTTTTTTTAATCGCCACAAATTAAACTTCGTGGTTTGTCTGGAAAGCAACAAATTTTATTTTAGCGGTTAAGGGTTAATTCGGATAATTTAATTACACGAAAGACAATCAGTTGCTATGCTGAGAAAAACGAGCGCTGTCGCGTCATTTGATCTTTCGTCGGTCTGTCGAGAAGTCTCGATGCGAATGGGTCATTCGACATCCCACGAAACCGACGCAGGCTTGAATGTAATTTTTTTTTAGATAATCTTGGACTTACGAATAAATAAATAAATTTATACGTTCATTAGATTGGTTATCATATAGAATCTTCACGAAAGTATCTTGTTTCTCTCTTTTCCACCGAAAGATGCCGCTGAGCGGAAAGGGACAATACGGGGTAACTAGCAATTAAGACGCTCCATTGCAACTTTCGATACGTCAAAGGTCGTTGAACGTTAAAAATTAACAGAGATGCCAATATTTTACTACTATCCTGCATCTCTGTCTATTTTTATTCTTTAATTTTTTCGCATTGTTCGCATTCACGCTTGTCAACCACACGACATTCACGACAACACATTCTGTACATACGAACGAAACACTGAAACACTGTGCACGAGCAACGAAGTCCGTCGGCCGCATCGCCGGCAGATGCGCGGTCTGGATTCCCAAATTCATAAATAAATTTTAATCCAGCAGCTGGGTGTCGATTACTCTGATCGTTTTTTCCACCCACATACCGCGCCCAGATTGCGCAATAACCTTTCAGTAAGATTTTTGTCTTGCTGCGCATAGAGAGAAATTACAAGTTAACTTACCCGCTTGCAAAGGTCGAATAATACCCTGCAAAAAAAATGGTAAATTGAATGCACCGGACGAGAAGTTTTTATGCGAAAACTGGTGAATTAAATTAAATTTACAATTAAATTAATGTACAATGGTGATGAAAAATGAATGTACTTTTTCATTGTAATCAAAGTAAATAATTAAATTTAAAGTAATTTCATAGTGAAATTGAAGTATATTACGAAATATTACGTATCGCCAATATTTTTAATACACTGAACATTCATTTTTTGTCACAATTGTACGTGAAATTTAGTATACCAGATTTTTCATAACAACTGCCCGTCTGGTACCTCAAATTACATCCTTTGAAAATTTTTTTACAGTCTCACTTACTCGGGTAAAGGAACCGATGAATTTGTTTTTAAAAAGGCGATCAATTAAAAAATAAAAGTTTGTCTGTGAAAGGTGCGAACTTAGAAAGAAAATGATCACTTATATCAACCGATATTCCCTGCGCCCCAAAATGTACTCCGATAAAATGAGAAATGTTTGGTATATCGCGAATAAAAGATTTTCTGATCGTTGTTTTGTTCTCCAACATTTATAGCTCTGTTCGTCATCGTAGTTTTTGTTTTCTTTTTTATTTATAGCGGCGTTTGTCCCTCCGATATCGCGTGCATCAGTCCAATCAGCGCCAAACAGACACGCCCGCTTCGGCGATCCAATAATTTACTTCTTCCGCATAGTAGGCAGCGTTGAAAGAAACATAAGAGATAATCCGCCAACAGCTGGGCGCCGATATAACCGTGATCGTTTATTCGGCCTGTAACGGGAGCGCGGACTGCAGTAATGCCTCGGCAAAACCGATAAATTTCGTCGATGGTATTGAAGCAGTGCGATACTAGAGAACGGCGGGAGAGTTTATATTTGACTGCTGTGCATGCGTCCATACAAATACAAATACGCGAAACGCTTCGACCTCGTTGCTTGCCGAGTCCTCTCATATCTGCCGACCGTTCAATAATTTATGGAGCAAAAACTCGATGATTGGTCGGCTTCGACGAAAATCTGTTGAAAAAATTGTTGGATTTTGGCGTTGCCGTGTAAACAGCGACTCTACCGATAGCGCTCAAGAATTATCCCGATACTCGCAATCGTGAAATTCCATTATATATATATATATCATGCAATATTAACTTCGTTATTTAGTGTAGTCTCGCCTGAGCAACTTTGATTCGGGCCGAAAGCTCCGGCTGTCGTCAACGGTTTATTCGTTTCATCCTATTGTGCACAATCGCCGGATAATCAATATCGCCCAGTCGATTAATCGCCAATAATATTTTTTCAGTAATTTCTGTATGGAATTTTTATCGGAAAAAATTTCAGCGATTTCTGAATTAATCTGGGATTGATCTGGCAATCATCGCGAATCAATAATTCGGGACGATTTCACAATGTACCGCGTTGACATTAAAATTCGCGACGCTTCTTGTATTCTCCTGCAACGAAAAATTCAACAAATTTCGTGATATCTTTATTTTCATAAAATTTCTGTTGACATTTCTGAAAAATTGATTTGTGTTAGAGCGACATAATTCAGACAATTTGGAAAAAATGCACGGCGTACTGGGCCGGGATTCGCACCCAGGACCTTCCTGACCTCTGACCACTGAAATACGCCAGGTCGCTTCGTGCACCAATTCCGAATTGTCTTCATTAATGCAATTTTTCGCCGTGTTGCAGTGCATTATTTGTTAAGTGCTGTCTAGAAAGCCTCGCACACGTTTGCCCTCCTCGTGAATCCGGGTCGAGGTGTCCGAAGTTAATATCTTTTGGTTCGTTTATATTGAAATCAGTACGGCAGAATGTGAGAAACAGAATCGAAAAAAAAATCACAACCCTACCCGCAACACTTTAATTACTTCAAATTGATTTTTCTTCTATCCTCGACAATCCGTAAAATCGCGCATTCGCGATTCTCTCTACGGCCTCGTAAAAATGATGTCCCGTTTTTAGTCAATTTTTCAGTGGGGCATTTTTTACTCCATAAAAAAATGAAATATTCCATTGCATCTTTTATTTCTTCAATGCTCACATGCAAGGCAGAATGGAAATCGGTACTGGACGCACAGACATAAATATTAAGGTAGCTATGTCGCTTCCCGCTCATCTCGCATAAGTTATCGAAAAAAGCGAATATTGCAAGTACTTCTCGATGGTATAAAAATCTGAAAAAATTCATGAATTTTAAAGGCACTGAGAAGATTCATTTTGCATAATAATAGTTCCAAAATATTATTAATAAATTTATGAAAAAATTAATTGTTTAACAAATTGCCCGGCAAAACAACTTTTTTATTGAAAATGATTCATTTATTTTTTCTGAATACGTATGCATTTTTTCAGATTTTTCAATTAGTTTTGATTTTTGTGTTTTTTCAGACATTTTTTCCATATAAAAAAATTAAAAAATCAA
>JAPYZC010001231.1:0-20737 GCA_030522665.1 Ichneumoninae sp. A BG-2022a | reverse complement strand
TTCAGATTTTTACACCATCAAGAAGTACTTGCAATTTTCTCTTATTGTTGTCGAACTTATGCGAAGTCAGCGCGCAGCGAGACTCCCTCCTTAAATTGAGTTTAGCAAAATTCGAGCACTCATGCTCAGCGAGAGAGACGAAAAGTTTTAATTTCTTTTTTTCTGCATTTTTATAATTATTTTAATTCGTCCTATGTTTCGCTCGAAACAGCTGAGCGAGGAGATGCAGCGCGGCATATTCTTCTTCGGCATGAGCAACAGTCTCGTCAATCCGCTTATCTACGGAGCTTTCCATCTGTGGCCCCGGAGTAGAAGGCATCAGGGAAGTCACTACAGGTAATTTTAACGATATTTCAAAAGCCCTTCCCGTAGTTACGATTATTATCATATTACGGTGGGAATAATAAATAGAGCTCTGTAAGTTATTCACTGGATCGTTTACTTGAAAATTTCAGAGACGGTTCGACGATGCATCACCGAAGCACGACGACGAACGCGAGTTTCATGATGGGGACGAGAAACAACAGCACCCGGCTGGTTCGATCTCAGACCAAGGACTCGAGCGCCAACGTCCTTCGAGCCTCGCACCCGAACGACGAGTCCGTTCTCGTAACGCTGATGGACGAGCCGAAAAACAACAACAAGTCGGCCAGCAACAGGCCTGCCAGACTCATTCTTCGCTACAACTCCGAGGAAAACGGCAGCGTAGAGAGCAAACTCGTGTTCGGCAATCCCGATTGACTCGTCGGAATCGTTGATATATCTCTCCCTCAGTATTAACCGCGGAAAGACATTTGACTCGTATTAAACGATACAATTTTAAGAAAGTGAACTAATAAATTTGTCATTAATTGTTTTAACATTAAATTGAGACGATAATTGTCGACTATATGAATGAGTGAGCGTGGCATCAAGTTTGCCTCAATATTACAAATGTCATCGAGTCGATTGAGATTTTTTCGGCCATCTGGTTATTCAGTTATCAGAATCGTAAACACTCGCACGAAGTGCCACGCATTTTCACTGTAACGTGCGTCGATTTGCACGCATGCAAAACTACCTCACAAACACATAAAACTTAGATACATCTATATTGTTGTGACATCGACGCTCTGTATATTTTTCATTTTAATATTTGTGACATACGAGACATGTCGCGTAAGTTAATTGCTCGAAGAGTCCAGCTCGAACGAACCACTTTTTTTCTCTTTTTTTATCATCATAATCTTGAGAATATTATTACCGACTTGTTCCCTCGAGCCGATGGAAAATGTTACTCTATGAAAAATACATGAGGGCGACCTCCAGCCCGGCCCCTCGAAATTGCTCTACACTCTTTAACATAAATTGTCGCGATAATCGCATGTGTACTCGACGTATAATCAGAATGTCAGTTAATTACTGTTAAAAAGCGACAAGAAACAGAAAAAAAAACAACGAGCTCGAGAAATCTCCATTGGCATGCCGCGACGACACGGTCGGCGATCTTTATGTTTCACAGACAAATCAATGTCGCGGTCTATTGCAAAATCATCCATACTCATGTCACAATCGAACTATCATTTGACGAAAAATAGATTAATTGAATATATTGTATCGTGTACGCTGAAGCGCCCCGAATATGCACCTGTATATATACGCAAAGAAAATAAACAATGGCGCTGTGTAAAATGGCGTTGCGTACGCCGTGTAAAAATTCTTTCGACACACGCCGGTGACGACTCCCATGAAGGATCTAAAAAAATTAACGAGTGGTGAGAAATAGTAACTTACGTTACTAGTACGATGCCTCTGCCCAATATTCTTCTCTTAAAAAATTCAGCGCATTGTCGTTAATTATTGACGAAAAACGCTATAGGGAACAGAGCGTAAAAAAGATGCCTTTGTTCTTTGACGCGGTTGGTTTTTTTTCGTAATGGTTACGCTGCCGTATAGAGTGACTGTACAGACGAATAAAATGAGACGAAAAGTTATACAAACAATCTTACCCATCCTATTTATTAGCCCGTAGTTGGTGAACGGGCGCTGAAGCCGGCGACAAAATCTAACGAAAAAACACTCGCGAAAACACAACACTAAACCGAACACTGTTCACTTCCAGAGCATCCCGCGTATACTGGTTTGTACCGGTCATTCCGCACTATATCTACCGTCGAGTATGGCGTATCGACGGTGGCGTAACCGGAGGTAGGTTTCTGTTCCACATCACTCCGGTCTCCGACGGAATTTCATTGGTCGACGATCGCGCACAGTTCGTCATCGTAGCGTCATAGCGACACATACTCTGGAACAAAAATAAACATTCTACCGGTAATCTCTCTTTCGTCGATTACTCTACGAGTATCCGAATGTTTACGTCCGTTAGTCCCGCCTTAAATGTCGACCACGTGTTTCGTGCCGAACGGCGACTGAAAACTCAAAGATATATTTTTATTGCATTCTTTGTTTATTGAAGTACTGAAAATTACTGTGTTCATTATATCCATACACGTTTTCGTAACGAGAACAAAGTGACGAAATATACTTGCATGTTTACCGCAGTTTTACAAACAAAGAAGAATGGTAATTCTCACAGAACCTTCGTAGAGAGGAGAGTGAAAATCCACGGTAGCGAACAAGACGATGCCGCCGCGTTCCGGAATTCGATGTCGACACGTGCTGTGAGACACAGACGATGGATAGCCCAGAATTCAACCTGAGCGTGCTGGAGAACGTCACGACGTTTTCCACACCGTTGAAAGACTGCTCGGACTACGACGCTTTATTGAGCCTGATCAAGGAGGAGATCGACATCTCGCAGACAGAGGACGAGGTAGACTATTCGAGTCGCCCGAACAATGCATCGCGTTCACGAGCCAGGAGACCGGACTCGGAATCTCGCGATTACGACAGTAAGTTCAAATCGCCCTATGGAATAAATCATTCAGCAGAAACGAAAAGTCCTGGGGCAGCGTTGTTGTCGCGAACAAAACGCAGATCGCACAACGATTCAAAGAATGACACGACCAATCACGCTACTCAGAGAGCGAGAACGTTGGGACGCATCATGCCTGGGAGAAGCGTCAAATCCACTTGCAGGCTGCATCGCTCCTCGGGCTGCTACTCGGATACTTCTGGGTTTTCGGATCCTGCGGAAAATGGGAAAACCTTAATCAGAAAAAGTTTGACACCAAGAAAAAATTTTGACGACTATGCCACTGATGCATATGAGACAGAGGGTGAGGCATTGACGGAGCTCTTGACTATGGCGCAGGAGCAAGTTATTGTCAACGGAAGTCCCGACGGTAGAAACTCTACAATCTCGAGTCAGGTAAAAAAAAATAAATAAAAGGAAATGTTGATTATTGATGCATTTTGTGTAATCAGTGATTTATGAATTTCAGGGTGAGTCGACTTCATTGGCAACAAGCGATCCATTGGACACAAGAGCTATGGAGGAGGAATGTTATGTGGAGAGTTCCCAGGTCAATTACGTCTCGGATTTTCGTAAAAAATTGATCAATCACAGGAGCATCTGTGATATGCCAAAAAATGTTGAGACAATAAAGAGAAATTTGCATTTCTCTGATGCTCTGGAGTCCGAAGAGGAAAATCAAAATTTTTCGTTGGCCTTGTCGCCGGAATCGAAATCTTCATTGAACTATGATATTGATGGGAATTCGACACAGGCGGCTGGCAGAAAGAGGAAGGAGAGCCAAGACAGTATAAGCAGCAACGTGAACATTCTGACTTCGAGTTCGTGTAATTTTTACAGTAATAGGGAGCCGAGTACGACTCCACCGCGTCCCAGAATGGGAAAATCTAGTCGAGACAGTATTGCCCAAGCGTTCAATAGTTTGACTACAAATTCGTATAATTCTCAGAATCAAAGAGAGTCAAGTACAACGCCGCAACCTTGTACGAGAAAACCGAGCCGAGAAAATACACCCAGCACAACCAGCACACTGAATGCAATTCATGATCTGGAAGAGCTTGAGCTTAAAAGAGAGGCAAGCATGACGCCGGAACATTATATGAGAAAAACGAGACAAGGCAGCATGACCAGCACAAGCAGCACACCCAGTACACTGTATGTGCCTTATGATCTTCAAGATTTGGAGCCTAAAAGGGAGGCAACTACACCGCAACATTTTAATACAAGTGAAGTGAGCCAAGACAGCACACCCAACGTACTGAAGAATCTAATTCAAGATTTACCAGATTTGGATCCTGAAAGGGAGCCAAGTACGACGCTAGAACCTTCCCAAATGAGTAAAACACGCGAAGACAGCGTAGCCAGCATAATGAAGAATCTAACTCAGGATTTGCAAGAGTTGGATCCTGAAAGGGAGGCAAATACGAGACTAGAACCTTCCAGTACGCGCAAAACAAGCCAAGATAGCACATGCATCACCCCGGAGAATCTAACTCAGGATCTGCCAAATTTTAATCCTGAAAAGGAAGCGAGTGCAACACTGCCACAACCCCGAAAACAAAAAACGAAGCGACACAGTCGAGAAACCCTGTTGAAAAATTTGACTGAAGAGTTTGACTTGAATAATGTTGACTCTGCAAAGGAAGCGAGTGTAACGCCTTTACATTCTAGAGAGCGAAAAACGAGTGAAGGCAGCACATCCAGCTCTCGAACGAATTTGACTCGTGAAATGCAAAACTTCATTCCTGAAAGAGAGACGGATGCGCCACCGCTACATCCTGGAAATCCTACAAAAACGAGCCAAGACAGTATAGACCGTACGTCGAAGAGCTTGACGCCGACTTCGTGTAATTTTCACAATCACGGGGAGGCAAGTCCGACGGCACAACTTTCTAGTATGAGCAAAACCAGCCAGGACAGCACAGCCAACATTCAGGAGAGCATAACTCAGGATCTGCAAAACTTAGATCCCAAAAGCGAGGCGATTGCAGTAGCGCGACACTCTAGACATAGGAAAACGAGCCAAGGCAGTATGACAAATTCTCAGGAGAGTTTGACTCAGGAACTGGAAAATTTAAATTTGAAAAGAGAGGCCAGTGCAACACCTCCACATCCCAGACATCGTAAACCAAGCCAAAACAGTGTGGCAAGCTCACAGAATAGTTTTACTCCAGAGCCGAGTAATGTTGACTGTACACAGGAAGCAAATGAAGTAACGCCTCCACGTCCGAGGAAAGGAAAGACGAGCCAGGCCAGTACAGCCAGCTCCGCGAAGAGCCCAACTCGGGATCTGAGCGACGTAGACTCTGCAAAGGAAGTGAGTGTAATGCCGCCGCGCCCTAAACATCGGAAAACAACACAAGACACTATAACTAACTCTCAGGAAAGATTAACTGAGGATCTACAAAACTTTGATTTTAAAAAAGAAGCGAGTGCGACACCTCCGTATCCTAGACATCGTACAGCAAGCCAAAACAGTATAGGAAGCTCACAGGGGATTTTTACTCAAGAGCTGAGTAATGTTGATTCTGCACCGGATGCAAGGGTGACGCTTTCACATCCGAGAAAACGGAAAACGAGTCAGGCAAGTACAGTCAGTTCCCCGAAGAGCCCAACTCGGGATGCCAGTGACGTAGACTCTGCAAAGGAAGCGAGTGTAACGCCACCACGTCGAAAGAAAAAAAGGAAGAAGAAATCCGATATCGCACCGTCTCTGGAAGGTGTAACTCAGGATACGAGTAACGTAGACCCTGCAAAGGAAGCCAGTCTACCGCCGCCACATTCGACGAAGAGAAAAAAGAAAAAAACCAAGATCGCCAGCCCTCCAAACAATGTAATCCAGGATCCCACTGATCTGGTTCTCGAAAGAGAACCACGCATGACATCGCTGCGTCCTCAAAAAAGGAAATCGACTGTGGTCAGTCCATTGAAAGGCTTGACACAAGAGTTGGAAAATTGCATAATGAACGTCGATTTTGAGCGGTTGTGCGAGGAGATCGACAACGACGCGGAGTCACCGAGTTTCACATTCGAGACTGTCCAGTTGTTAGACGATTACAATGATTGCAATCCGGAAGCGAACAATAAGATATTGTCGAAGATCCTTGCCTCCCCCAATTCGAAAACGGACGAGGAGGCTCCGAGGAGTGTCGAGCACATTGACTCCACCGAAGATCTCGACTACGATCCGTTGTACATAGCCGAAGCTGAGGATAACGAGACCGGGACCCTCTCAACATCGAAGAGAAAAGAGAAGACGGGAACTAAAAACGCAGGAAATGAAACAAAAAGCCTCATGGTCGATAAATCAGTTAAAGAAAGTAAAGGAAGAATCGATAAGGATGATACGTTGGAAGAAGGGACCCGACGTTCGTCACGGTCGAGGAAAAATCGAGTAACCATGACTATGTCGGACAGGGAACAGGAATTCGATCTGTCTGACAGAGACAACCAAGTTTCGAAAAAAGTTGAAACCTCCAGCGAAGATCCGGTCGACTACGATGCACCGTACATAGCCGACGCTGAGGATAACGAGACCGCGACCCCCTCGACATCGAAGAGAAAAGAAACTAAGCTAACTAAAAAAAAAGGAAATAAAAGAAAAAGGGTTGAGGTCGACCAATCATTTCATAAGGAAACTAAAAGAGAAATCGATAACGATGGTACATTGAAAGAAAGAACACGACGCTCATCGCGATCGACGAAAACGAAAGTAAGCATGACTATATCGGACTGGGAGGAAGAAGGCGATCTAGAGGACGAAGCCGCCAAAATTACGAAAAAAGTTAAGGCCGCTAAGAAAAAAGATCTTTTGCCTTCGGAAACTTGGCGCGTAAGTTTTTATTTTTTAGAGTTTTGGTTCAAACTCTCGAGAGTATTCTCTGTATTCTAATATTTTTTTGTATTTTATTGGTGTCTAGAAATTGTCGAAGATCGTTGTTCATCTGAGGCACGAAGTTCTCCCGCAGCATGACATCGAGCCCCGAGCGGGAACTACGCCACTCACTTATGAACAGCAAACGCGGTTTCTCGATTTTGCGTCACTCAACAAGGACATATATAGCACCGCGGAGGACGAGATAATAAAAAGAAATTGGAACGCCTTTTGCGAAGTAAGCCGACTCATTACAGTCGTGGAATATTCTTTATTAATTGCAAATGCATGGCAACTTATCCGGAATGATAATTTTCTTTTTATTTCGAGGACCACAATTGGGATCCTCAAAATTACAGAGTATTCCTTCAATTCAAACATGGCGATCAACTTATCATGTCTTCCTTAGAAGAGAGACGAAAATTCGTGCAATTCTTAGCTGATGGATTGCCGAATCGACCGCTTTTCAGTGTTTACAGCAGGTTCAAAAAGATCTACTCCGAATACGCTGACGCCGGAGAGAGGTAAGCGAAAACTATTTTCTTTTTCCAAACCAACAAATTTCGGAGTTGATTGAATCGTAAAAGTATGCTGTAAACATTACAAATGTTAACTTATCTAGTTATTCACTGGAAGAGGATAAAAAGATTTTAGCCCACATGTTGCGCAATCCAGAGAAAGCGCCGAACACAAAATTCGCCGAACTCTCCAAAGTGTTGAAGAGACCTCGAGATTCAATTTGGAAGAGATATCAGAATCTTAAGGGGAAAGAAATTTTAAACGAGAAGTCAAAGAAAGGTAATTCGTAGATTATATATCAACTGTTGATCCGTTCAGCATTGCATTCATTGGACCACAATATTATTTTTTTCTTGCCATCCATTTTTAGTGATGATGAAAGTCGAATGGCAGTTGTCTCTCGTGACCGAGTTCATAACGAAGCTGCTCGACGTGACGCTAAGCGATGACTTGATGGAGCTCAAAGACGCTTTCATTCCGATAGTTGTATGGAGGAAGCTGGAAGAGAAAATAGAAATCGATTCTAATTTTATGAAGCGGTCCTGGGAGCAGCAATTTCACATGCAGTTCTTTTCTCCCGAGCCTATATCGGCGAATGCCATGAAGATAAGGCTGATTGAATAGTGAGTACTCGATTACCGAGTTGCAGACACAATTCAACAAAACCTATTTCGATTTTATATTTTTTTTTCTTTTGGTAGTATGTGGATGAAAGGCATCAGAGACGGAAGGGAAATTGAATGGCACGTCGTCGTGAAATATTTTGACGGGTGCACGATAAGCTTTCTGAGAAAGATGTTTAATCATCTTACCTCCGAAGCATCTATCATATTGAAGTCTCGTAAATTGAGCGGTAAGCGTGCCAATACGGAAAGAAAATAGATTTTGTCCCGACTTCGATAAAATAACCACATTCTTTACTATTATTGACCAATCATCATTATTAACCTGTGCTTATGCACAGTACAGTTTCATTACACCCTAGAGAGTTTATTATTCT
Organism: Ichneumoninae sp. A BG-2022a; assembly: GCA_030522665.1. Classification (NCBI taxonomy): domain Eukaryota; kingdom Metazoa; phylum Arthropoda; class Insecta; order Hymenoptera; family Ichneumonidae; species Ichneumoninae sp. A BG-2022a. The sequence goes on along the minus strand of JAPYZC010001231.1, from coordinate 12,430 downwards.
CGGCGGAGTAATGGTCCTTGGCAAATATGATGATTTTGCGGCGCAAGAAATGTGGTAATTTTCACGAAATCGGAAAAAGTGTCGTATGGTACACGGGAGAGAGAGGATTTTCACCTCGTGTGATTTCTGTCCTCGGTTCGCTCGGGCGGTAAATAAACTTTACGCTTGGCGAAAATTACGAACGCCCGCCCTTGCAGCATAATGACTATTTTGTTCGTGATTAAATTCTACATAAATGAAACTATCGAATTACAGATATCATGAAGTGGCTGTACGAAACAAAAATTGTGCGTTTGAGACGCTGTCCGAGGGACCACTATCTACCGCGGCTTCGTTACGTGGACAAGAGAGTCGAGATTGTACACGAGGATACAACGAAAGTAACTTTGATGTCGGCGAAAGGTGTCTTGGTCTAATGATCGATCGGCCTCTGTGCCACGAAGCCAAAAATGATCCCGGCTGTGTTTTGCACCTCCAGAGATTATCAAAGTACAAGCAGCTGTGAGCAACGGCACGAATAGAGAAAATGTTGATTCGTATGTACATTATGAACATTGTATTTTTATTACATTATTAAAGATGGAGATCGTTTTGTGAAAAAATAAGTTTTAACAAGAACGTTATTGCTATTTTTTATAATACTTCTTCGTATAGTATTTGAGGAAGGTATTCGATCCCGTCGATGAGAATGTCGGCTGACAGTCGTAGGCTTCAGTGTGGATCTCGTTGAAGGACGGCGAGCCGTGAAACGAGTCTTTGTCGGTCTCGAAGTACTCAAACATAATGTCTTTCGTCGGCCCGCGTTCCACGACGTTCTGCGCCATCGCCGGTTGCGGATGTTCGTAGATACTTTCTCGAGTCGAGTTGTTGCTTCGACACTCCATCAAGAACGCCCCGTTCCTCTCCAACGACGAGGCTGTCGGCTGACGATTAAAGGCTTCGTCGTCGATCCCGTTGAAGGACAGTGTGTTGCAAAGCGAGTCTTTATCAGTTTCGCGGGGCTCCCACACAATATCTTTCATCGGCTTGTGTTCCATGACACTCTGCGGCAACGACCCGCGTGGGTGTTCGCGGATGTTTCCTCGAGTCCAGCTGCTACTTCGGCGCACCATCGAGAACGTCCTGCTCTTCTCCGATGGCGAGGGTGTCGGCTGACGGTTGTGGGTTTCAACGTGAATCTCGTTGAAGGGCTGTCTGCCGCGAAGTGGGTCTTCATCGGTCTCGAAGTACTTCATCGAAATGTCTTTAGTCATCCGGCGTTCGACTTTCTGCGGCATGACCTGGTGCGGGTGCTCGCAGATATTTTCTCCAGTCCAGCTGTTGTCTCGACGCTTCATCGAGGGCACCCCGTTCCTCTCCGACGACGAGGATGTGCGCTGACGGTTGTGGGCTTCAGCATGGATCTCGTTGAAGGGCGATCTGCTGCGAAGCGAGTCTTCATCGGTCTCGAAGTACTTCATCGAAATGCCTTTCGTCATCCCTCGTTCCACGACGTTCTGCGGCATCGCCAGGTGCGGATGCTCGCTAATATTTTCTCCAGTCCAACTGTGGCTTCGACGCTCCATCGAGAACACTCTGTTCTTCTCCAACGATGGGGGTGTCGGCTGATGGTTACAGCCTTCAGCATGGATCTCGTGGTAGGACGGTGTTCCGCGAAGCGAGTCGTCTTCGGTTTCGTGGTGCTCCAACATAATGTCTTTTTTCATCCCTCGTTCCACGGCGTGCTGCGGCAACGCTGGGTGCGGGTGCTCTTCTCGAGTAGAGCTATTGCATCGACCCGCCATCGAGAACACCCCGTTCTCTTGCGATAATAATTTTTGGGATTGGCTGTTTGCGAATTCCTGGCGAAATTTGTTCATCAGATTCCGAGTGTCGTTGTTCAGGAAACTCTTGCACTTTTTGGTTGGTGGCAAACGCTTGGGTGAAGGATTCGGAGTCTTTTGCAAGATGTTTCTGAAGATAAAAAACTAAAATTACTCGCATTCACGTGGGCAAAAAGAAACAGGGAATTCAGAAATTTTCTGTGTCTCTCACTTCTGAAGGTCCTTGTTGATGCGTTTTTTCAAATTTTCGAAAAACGTCTGGTCGTCATCGACATCTCTTTCGGTGTTGGGTTCATTCAGTCTTTCATCATGTTTTACGAGTGTCGTTTTTCTCACGTCATTGGAGAGGATAATACGTTTGCGCATCAAAAGATCCGCGTACATCGGTCGGTTATTCTTCGGGCGGCCGTCGTAGTTATCGGAAAGCAATACAGTGGGTCCAAGGTCACTGGGATTGCGGATGCGATCCTGATTCGCTTGGTCCGCATTGTGCTGTTCGAAGACGTTCAAGTAACTTTTGCGAGCTTTCTTCGGCACGCGAACAACTGTTGTGGGTGTACGGAAATCATCTGTATTGATCTCCTGGCTAGATATTATATTATGCAATTTTCAATGGTTTGTAATTCATTTTGGAGTAAGTTTATGCATCAAAAATTCCGAATCTTACTTCGGTCCATTATTCTTCGGGCGGCCATTGTAGTTATCGGGAATCAATGCGGCCGGTCCAAGGTCACTGGGATTGCCGACATGATCCTGATTCGCTTGGTCCGCTTTGTGTTGTCCGAAGACGTCCAAGTAACTTTTGCGAGCTTTCTTCGGCACGCGAACAACTGTTGTGGGTGTACGGAAATCATCTGTATTCATCTCCTGGCTAGATATTAAATTATCCAGTCACGACTGAATTGAATCCAACAGTAGAATTCCTTAGGAGGAATAGTACAAGATCGAAAATAAAAACATCCCTGCAACAATAAATTGTTCCACCTCGAAACCTTAGATACAAAAATTACATGAAACGGAACTGATTTTTCGTGAATATTAAATAAATTTGAATAATACTCATTGTACCGACCTGAGGATGATAGATTACCGTCTCATCGCAGTGCCAACCTTCGAGGAATTACACGCTATAGTTTTCGTCGACCCAAACTACACGCAGTCGGTGTACGCCCCCCCCCCTAAGTGTGTGTCGCTCTCGCCGTCACAGTCGACAATGGCGGCAAAGCTGTCATGGCCAGCGATTAAATGTCAGTCGCGACTTTTAACAAATTAATCGCGACGGGACGAGGTATCGCTAACAACAATCGGAAAAAATCATGTCTTCGAGCGATCCGGTGGTCGTCGACGAGGGGATCGTCGAGCCGGGTATCGAGCCCGGTGCCTCGGCCGAAACAATGCTCGTCACGACTGACAGCTTCGAGGAATATGAGCAGGAGATGAGCAGCAGCATAGACGACAGACAGATGAAGGAAAGTACAGCCAGCACGATATCCGAGATTCAGGAAGATGTACACGAGCCCGCCGTAACACCGACCAGTCCCGTACCCCTCAAACAAAATAATTCGGTGGACGACGGCGAACTGGTACGTCGCATAACCTCTCGTACCACCTAACTGCGCTACTCCAATATTTTTTCTCATTTTTCAAACAATTTTACTTTGTAAAGTTTGTGTGAAATTTTGGACATGTGTTCAAAGTCCTCCTCTTGAGACATTCAAAATTCCTTTGAGGTCAGTGACACCATGTCGAATCTATAGCAGTGGTGATTAAAAAAGAACAATGAAGTGGCGCAAGAGAATAATACTATTATTATTTGGTATATTATATTATCCAGATTAAATTCGTTGCAACTTAAAGGGATGTTGTTTGGTTCATCGAATCACTCTAAATGTTTGAACCTGCTTTGTAGGATCAAATTTAATCCTTATTTTTCATTACTCTGTTGATTTGTTTGAAACACATTTTTAATTAATTTTCAGGATGACGCAGCTCACCAGTTATCCCTCAATAACTCTGATGCGGATCCACTGCGTTGCAAGACATGGCTGGCTCAGAGGAAGCACATATTCGTGCTCTCCCAAGCAGGCAAGCCTGTGTACTCAAGACACAGTCCCGAGGACAAACTGGTGACTGTTATGGGAGTAATGCAGGCTTTGGTATCCTTCGTTCAGGCTGGAAACGACATGATAAGATCTGTGCACGCGGGCGACACGAATTTCGTTTTCGTCCTCAAAGGCCCACTGATTCTAGTAGCTGTTTCCAAAACTCTAGAGAGTGTGCCACAGCTTGTTTTGCAATTAACGTATGTTTATTTATAACGATATACATCGGCTACAAACGACGCTGTCAGCCGACGTGAATTGACCAACTAACGGGCCTCACCTTTGTCTCGTTGCAGCTATGTATATAATCAAATACTCTTCGTACTGACGCAGTCGCAATTGACGCGAGTCTACGATCAGAGGAGAAACTTTGATCTCAGAAGACTGCTGAGCGGGAGCGAACGACTGATAGATCATTTATTGAATTTTATGGATCGAGAGCCGGCGTTTTTCCTGGGCGCCGTGAAATGTTTGCCGCTCATGCCCTCGACGAGGGATTCGATAACCCAAACGATCGTTCAAACTTGCGGCAAAATAAAGGTAACTGAATCAAAGTATTTTTCCTACCCTCCTTCACCTCCGACATTTGTGCAATTGATGGATGTATGCATTTTTTTCAATTCACTCATTCAATTTTTTCAGAATTTAGTGTTCGCGATACTTTTAGCTAATAATCAGCTGGTGACTCTAGTGAGAATGAAAAAATTCTTCATACATCCGGCCGATCTTCACTTAATTCAAAACTTGGTAGACAGCTCGGAATCGTTTAAAGCTGCCGAAGGCTGGACACCTATTTGTCTGCCAAAGTTCGATGCCAACGGGTTTATGCACGGGCATGTTTCCTATCTCGCCGAGGACTGCCAGGCTTGCTTGCTGCTGCTTACGGTCGACAGGGATGTGTTCTCCACGCTTTCGGAAGCCAAACAAGTGAGCCATTTGTAAAAATGAATTAAAATTTATTCGATCTTCATTTCTCCACGGGACTTTGAGAATCTACAATATATTTCCGATTTTTTTCGACAGAAAATTGTCGAGAAATTGCGACGTACGGACGGTCTCGAAGCGATTAACGAATCGATGCACAGGGCATCAGTTACGACGGCGGACATCGGTTTACCTCAGATGCGTCACGTTTTGTACAAATGCCGAAGTACCGCGCAATTTTGGAGTCCCGGATTTGAGACACCGTACACTACAGACAAAGATATCGAAAGGTCATCCCACTAATTTATGAATTTCGTTCTTGTTCTTACGAAATTTAAACTAAATTTCATTGTTTTCAGATTGCTCGGACTCTATCAGTGTCTGCATCACAGATTGCACGCGCCAAGTCGACCGTTAAAATTGATATTTCAACAGTTGGACCGCGAGACGATGCTGGCATGGGTAAGAATTGGGTGAACACGAAAAACGAAGAAAATGACTCACCAATTATCAATATTTTTTTAAGGTAACTTCGGGATTCGAGCTATACGTAACTTTCGAGCCTCTGGTAACAAAACCTGCGGCAATAGACGCCGTCGGAATTCTTCTCAAGTGGATAAAGAAAGAAGAGGACAGACTGTTCATTCTCAACTCCCCAACGTTCTAGCAATCTCGGAAGCAAATGAGAAAAAAACAAAAACTAGCTCGATAATCGCTGCTGTATCATAGTGTTCTCGTGAGACATTATTTTTAGACCAGTGTTTTAAGTATAAAGCGGTATACAGGAAGAAGAAGCACTTCAGCGACGAGGGAAAGCTGGGACACCTCAGAGTTCCGTTTTCCTACTCGTACGTGTGTACATTATATTTTGCTCACTATTTATAATAAACTGAATTACCGTGAGTCCAGACATGAAAAGAAAGAAGAAACTCGCGCGTATATATGTATATACATGATTAACGTGATTTGAACAGCATTTATAAACGGGCAAACATTAACATGTCGGACGTTAAATAAATCGTCGCGTATAAGAATTTTTATTGTTGCTTGTACATCGGATATTTCGTATCCGTCAGAGAAGATCTTTTTTTTCGATGTTTATCTGTACATACAAATGTGTTTATGATGAATGTGTATGCTGTTGGCTGAGTCGATAGAATTGATACGATTTGAATGGAAGATCGATATAGTTTTTCGGTTGTACGCAGAACGCGCCGACATTACCGTAATTTTAATTACGGGTAAACTACAATCTAGCGTATTTGCGAATAAACGACAACAAATAAAAAAAACCGCAAGATGTTTTTCTTTCTTTTAATTTTCGTTTAATTCGTTACCTCGTCGGATCATAGTGTAAAAAAATCCCTAATGTCTAGCCCGGTCGCGATCTCTTCTCCTGTCTCGTTCGCGATCCCTTTCCCGTTCCCGATCTCTGTCGCGGTCCCGATCGTCCCTTCGGTAACGATCTTTTTCCCGCTCCTTGTCCTTGTGCGACGACGAGTGCCCCTTCGGCGATTTGCTCCGCTTTCGATCCCTACGATCGCGTTCTCTGCTACGCGATCGAGCTTTTTCCCGATCCGATTTCTTGTCCGAACGAACGTGCCTCTTGTCGCGCTCCCGGTGACGCTCGCGATCTCTGTCGTAGTCGTCCGGCCTCTTGCGAGCTTCCTCCTTCGGCGGCGGCAAATCCTCGTCCTCTGAACTCTCCATACCCTCGTCCATGTCATCTTCCAATGCTGATATCTTACCCTCTGTAAAATAATTACAAACATTTTTAATATCACTGCGATGTTTGCTGGTTTCAAAATTTAATATAATTTAAGACAACTATGTACCTAATTCGTTATTTTCCTCGAGCACATGTCGCTTCTGTATCCTTGGTAAGATAACATCGCAGGATCTCTCCTCACGCAGTAGATTGTCGATAAATTCATCCATGTGAATAAGTTCGAACTGGCCTTGCTTGTTCTGATGTCTGAGTTTTCTATTGTCGTTGAACAATGGCTCCAAGTATTTGTATACGTCCAGCGACGTCCCTGTGAGTCTCATGTACAGTGCACCCAAAGCGCGAACATACTTGAACTCCTCGTTTTTGATAAATTCAACGATGATGTCTTTCTCAGGTTGAATTTGGAGCATCTTCAGGATGAGACAGAGAAAGGGCGTGGGTTTCACGTTGCCGCCGAAAACACCACCGGTATATCTTTAAGATATAAAAATTCAATTGTTACATTCTTCGAACACGATCTTTGCATTGGAGTAAACAACAATATATGCGGCTTTAAGGTTAGGAAAGTTACACCGAGATACGCACCTTAATTCCATGGCTTTGTCGACCAGCAATTCTGCTGTTAAGGCGAAGCATTCTTCCTTCCAATATTTTGAGTCGTAAATCCGAGATCTTATGATTTTCTCGACGAGATATTGCGGATTCGTTCCGCGAATTGATTTGGCATCTTTCACTGTGCGATTCGCCATCGTCGCTGGCGAGCCGCTCGACCGCGATTGGATCTGGTGTTCAGTTTTGTTTTGGGTAACATATAGGTGGCCCAAAACGAATCCTCTATTATTACCAACCTCTCCCAACACAAAGTCTCTAGCGCATTACGGCTCACAAACCATTTCCGTACAAGAAACCCTATATACGTGCTTAAATGCAATTTCCGTCCGATATCTTCGGTCTCAAATGCATATTAGGGTCAAAAAGTAAAATAGCGCAATGTTTATTGACAATAATATATAAAATATATTATTGTCAATAAATCCCCTTTGCATTTTTGGACTTTCAACCGTTAGACGGTTGCGCGTTAGGACTCGCAAGCTTTTCAAACGGCCAGATGCTCCTTCAGTGTTTCCCCAATATCTTCGGGAGTCGAACACGTTAATATTATCCTGCGCACCGACGTACATCGATTGTTATCGTAATTTGTATCACTTTCAACCCTCTTTACACGCAGAATGGCAATATCAATGTTTTTATCGTTTATTCGCACGAAACGACAGGGCGCCGTTACCATTAAGTTCCGATTCGGCGGTAAAGTCTTACTTCACTCGGCTACGCGTGTGAATATCAATCGCCAACGACTGCGATTTAATCCCTGTTGTTCCAGGAATGTATGACATCTTTCGACAAGATCAGCGATTAACCAAATAGAGCTGCGCACAGTGGTAAGTCGCTTCAATGTACATCCGCCGCTTAAAGTAGACTGTAGGGGCGCCGGTTGAAATAACTTCAATGATCGTTCGCTCTCTCCATAGTAAAATACGCTGGCAGGAAAATAATTAACAGCTCCCTCACGTTCGTCAAGTGTATATTCAGTACGACTAAACAACATTTCAATAGTAGACGATTTTTTCCAAAATATCGTTTATCTTTCTTTTGTTTAACTTTTCAACAAAGCGACGTGTTCGTGCGTTAAAAAACTATGCCATTGCGATGGAAAATATATAATATATAATATCTATAATCTAGGATTCTAGATTCATCTCAAAATTAAATAGTAATGATTTTCATATATTACGGCCAAGGAACGCTTTTTGTTGCTTCGGCCGATTTAGCAATTTTTTTTATTGTTTATGGATTTCTGTGCATAAGCTGCTGACTTGCCCTTGCGTGTGGCTACGGCCGAACGATTCTACGATGAATCGACGAGAAACGCTGGTACACAAAAATCGGATACTGTAATGAATTCTTTTTAATTTTTTGAATTCTCAATTGTAACGATATAAAAGAAATGAGCTGTTTTATCGATTTGGTATAAGCCTGGCCTGGATGCGAGTTTACCGGTAACTTCGTCCCGCACGAAATTTTATTCGCGATAGATATATATAACACCAAAGTAAATCGACCGGCGTTTCTCGTATTCATCTCGCAAATTGAAAGCGGCCCGTCGAGCGAATCGTGCTCTTTCTTCTTTTCTCGCAAATTTTCGACCAACAAAAATTACTCGCTGACGAGAATCTCGTAGTCGGGAAAGGCGACCTCGGCACCGCCGAACGGTATATACAGCACGTTGTGGGACGGCTGAACCTTGCCGATGGTTAGCGTGCCCTCGTGATGTACGCGCCCTACGAAGAGGGGCTCACCGTCCTCGGTCTCGCCTCCCGGAATAGCGTTCGGCGGAATGTTTCCTCCGCTCGTCGCCACCCATCTGGGGTTGCAGCCACACAGAACCTGGAATAAAAAATTCCAAATTTAGATACATTCTTCGGCTGATCCATTCAAGAATCTGCACAGCAAATACGTATCAGTCGAGTCAGTAATACACAATCATATCATACCATAATTACTGATATATATCAGAATCAGTAATAAGAGGAGAATTGACTTTTTAAATAGTTTAACCGCAGTTAAAACGCCAAAGCATAGAATAAATCTCCCTTACGAAAAAAACAATTGTACTGTAAGAGAATCCGGCATACCGTGAACTTCCGGTCGACCCTCGATATTTCCTTACCTGGTAGTCAGTCTTGCCGTGCTCCTCGCCGCCCCACGCAACGTAGCACACGGAATGACTCGGTTTGACCTTTCCGGGTATGAGAGCACCTTCGTGCTGAGCACGTCCGACGAAGAGAGGTTCGTCGTCCCGTCCACCCTCGACTGAGCCCGGCGGTAACATGCCACCGGATGCGTCGCACCAGCAAACGTTCCCGGCTACGAGTTCCGCCGGAGCGGAGGGCGCCTGCGTGCCCGGATCTGCGAAAACGTATTATATAGTTGCGTTGAAAAAAAACAATAATACAAAAACACACACGAAACAAATTCTTGAATTATGTCGCTGGCCAATGCAGTTATTACGAGGCGAGTTATGTACATGACTGTTATGTACACGGATAATGTTCTGAAAAAGTATGGAGCCTTGACGACGGAGCTCCACGGTTAATTATAAATACACCCAAGTAACGCGAAGAATGAACATTTCGTACTCAAAATTTAATGCTTGTAATAATCAAATATTTTTTTTATTTTTATAGTAGTTTCTGAGAACATTGTACGAAATTTTCATTTTTTCAACCGCTGAAACACACAAGATAAAGTAAGGAGATATCCCACAAACTGTTATATAGAACGGTCTCATAACGTTTGAAAATCGATACACCCATTGCCACATGCGACATGCAACGGATAGATCAGTGCAATCGATACAGTGCAGGAATTATATGAGTTCGAAGCGATTCGGTGCGTTCGTACACACAAGCGTGTCGTATCGAAAAGTCTTGTGTGAGTACTAAATTGCCGTTTGTGCTATTGAATGTAAAAGGTCACGGTATAGTCGAATCAGAGCAGTAAGTATGGGCACGTGTACTTAAAAGAAAAATAATAATAGATACGTCGCAAGCCAGCATATCCATACAACAAAGGTTTCGCCACCCAAGCTCACTGGACTAAATTTGATGAATTTTTTATCGCGTACGATTTTTTTCTTACAACATCAATAGTTAACCGTGTTAAAAAATATATATGTAGAGAAGATTTTTAAAGAAAGTTTTCGATAAGAATTACATTTAGGCCCGGGGGTGAAACCAGTCATGGATTTTGTAGAGCCTGCCGGCACTTGATGATGATGACGCTCGAATTGAAGCTTCCAATTTCCGGTCGCGCCCCAACCGGTCCGCACGCCGACGTGACTAATACCAATTGGTTTCGGATCCGTCCACTCCATCACGACCGGACCCCGCTGGTCGCCGGCTCTCACGACGATGTGACCGTCGAGCCAGGACACTGAGAATTTCTTGAACTGGCTTGCGCTCATGAGATTCGGCGTGTTTACGCGAACCTGGCGTACAACCCGAATTTAATTTTGACGAAATAGTTATCCAATTTTTTGTTTCTTTTTTTATAAAATTATATTTAAAAACGTCCTTTTGTTCCGAGCAATTTTTGCTAAGAAATCGAGTTTCCAATTTTTTTTTAATATATATTTTTTAAAATTGAGATAGGCAGAGAAATAGAGATAATTGAAGCAATCGGTGGCGAACCTTGTCGGGCTGTTTGCGATCGTATCTGATGACTGATGCGGTGTTGTCCCAACCACCGAGCATTATTTCGTACATTGGGCTCGACTCGCCCTTGGCATTGGTAAGGGCAATGTGGGCGTTGCTAGGTGCTTTTATCTCCAGGGTCAACGCGGCACCGGGCACCGGGTGAAACTGGTACTTCAGATTGTCGGCAGTCTTAACGTTCTTACGACCTTGCGTGATTGAATTTAAGCGTGATACATTTTTATGACTCCAAAGTATTTCCGTTATAGACCCTACAATCGTGGCGTCACGTCGCGTCGTCATTTATCTATTTTATTGTCGTACGTTGGAGAGAACCGATTTTCATCACCGTACCTTTTTCAAACGATACAACAAAATAATGTGGATACGTGCACGAGGTGTGGTGCGAATACGATTTGCATTCCCAGGCAATGATAAAGGCATTCGTAAAATTTCTGAAGATAAATGCTTCAATTATTATATATAAATTACGTACGACCACCGTAACCTCCGATACATCTGGCTGTGCAGGCCACAATGCACGAGAATCCGGAACAGAGAGTTTTTTTTGTTTTCCAAGAAAGAAACAATAATATCAGTTACTACCGTTTTCCCCTTGCACCTTAAAAAGAATCTACAGGCTCGTCTATATACATAATAAACATTCGAAAAAAAATTAATTCGACGGTAAAGTTCTCCTTCGTGCTGCTAGTTCTGTAATCAAGTAGTGTGAAGTAGATTTGCTGTCGAGTCGCAGTTCGCTCAGTGATTAACGTTACTCACCTTCGATGACCCAATCTCCGGTCGCGCCCCAGCCGGTGCAGACACCGAAATAGGCGATGCCGAAGGGCTCCGGGTCGTTGTAAGACAGGAAGGGTCCTTGCTCGCCCTCGCGACCGACGGTCAGTCTACCGTCGTGCCATCTTATCCAGAAACCCCGGAATTGTTCGTTCGTCAATACCGACGGAGTGTCGGCCTCAGCAACGTCCGGCTTCGTCCTGTTCTTGCGAATAACAGATTTGTTGTTTCCCCATCCACCGATGAAGACCTGCGATCAATTAAAGTCTGCAATTCCTGTTGCTCGCAAAGAACAATATTTCCGCGAGATACAAATTTGGATTTTTAAAATTAAATCGAATTCCATGGCTCTTACCTCGTACATGGGTTCTCCCTCGGTGGGACCGGTGGTCAGGGCGATATGGGCATCGTTGGAAGCCTTGATGCGGAATTGGATCTGCCCACTGGAGCAAGGGTAGAACTGGTACTCCAACTTGTCAGGGGTTGCTAGTGCTGAAAAAAAATGTGTATATGTATATATATGTAGGAGAGACCGGGGCAAGATGGGCCCCCTAAACAAATATCGCGGCTACAACGCTGCCGAAAGTATAATCTACTATTTGTCACCCAACAATGATTTTTTTATAGGTTTTATAACCCGTCTCAAAAAGAAAATTTTCTGGGGCGAAATGGGCTACCCGTAAATTTAACATTTTTTTTTAGTACCCCATTTTGCCCCACTTCCCTATTTTGCATTTTCTCTGCTTCTGTCATTGTCCACGAAAGGTTTTTATTTTTTCCTTCCAGGTTTTCATATGTTTT